>CM068727.1:10000-12500 GCA_035079005.1 Fraxinus americana | reverse complement strand
CAGATGTATGCTGTCTGTGAGGCAAGAGAGATGCCAATGTAGTCTCGCCCATCCAGCAATCATGCCAAAAGAAAATCTGCCCAAGACCGAGATGCCATGCAATATGTGGCTCAGCACGTGGTCCAAATCTTTTCAGTCTCTTCCAAACCGGGGAGGCGGAATGAGGAACAGTTGCAATTGATGGATGTATCCCTTTACAATATTTGCCCAGTAAGAACTGAGCCCAAAGCGATCCTTGAGACCTAAACTGCCACCATAATTTGAGAGAGAATGTGTCCACTGTATCCTGTAGTCGTCTAAAGCCAAGACCTCCCTCATCAGTGGGCTGACATATCTCCTTCCAACTCCGCCAATGTAATCGACGTGCATGGTCCTTCGAATCCCATAGAAATCGGGCAAAAATGCTCTCCAACTTTTTCAAGACGACCTTAGGGGGTTGCATAATCTGGAAGAGGTACAGTGGTAGGGATGATAGAACGGATCTCAGTAATGTAATCCTACCACCAGGAGATAGGAGACGTGAAGCCCATCCAGATATTCTATTCCTGACTTTCATAATTAGGTCGTCGTACAAGAAGCTCCTCTTGGCCCCTTTAAATAAAGGAACTCCCAAGTAAGTGAATGGTTGTCTCTGATGCGAAAAACCAGTGAGAATCACGAGTCTGCGTATCTGAATATCCGATGATCGCCTGGGCAGAATAAGACCACTCTTATCCCGATTTACCAATTGTCCAGAGACTCCTTCATAGTGTTCCAAACAGTCAAGAACCCTTTGAATAGACTTTTTCTGGCCGTTAGCAAATATAATGATGTCGTCTGCAAAGGCAAGATGTGAGACAATAGACAAACCTCCATGTCGATACTGCATACTGGGATAGGCCTGGAAAGTCTGGGTGAGCAGTCGAGAAAAGTAGTCAGCAGCTATAATGAACAAGGAAGGGGAGATAGGGTCTCCTTGTCTGAGGCCACGTGTGGATGAGAAGAAGCCACAAGGACGACCATTCAAGAGGACTGAGAAACGACATTCCGAGATACACCTTCTAATCCTGTCAATCCATAACTGGTCAAAACCAAACTCTGCAAGAATCGAGTAGATGAATCCCCAATCGAGACGATCATATGCTTTGGCCATGTCAAGTTTCAGCATAGCATTCCCTCCGCGCACTTTATCGTCCAACGTATGTAAAAGCTCCTGAGTCAGTAACACATTGTCGCCAATGAGGCGACCAGGAACGAAGCCACTCTGCGGGGGGGAAATGATACGCGGCAGTAATGAACTCAATCTGGTATTCAGCAGCTTAGTGATAAGTTTGTTGAAGACCGTGCATAAGCTGATAGGTCTGAATTCCGTCCATTTACAAGCATTTTCCCGCTTAGGAAGCAAAATAATAGACGTGGCAGATAAACCTCGCGGCAAATGGCCTCCTTCAAAGAAATCAATGACAGCATCAAAGACATCATTTTTAATAATATCCCAACAGTGCTGATAAAATAGGGATGAAAATCCATCAGGTCCAGCAACACTATCAGCATCAATACTGAATATGGCATCTCGCACCTCATCGATTAAAGGCAGGCGGTTGAGTTCCATATTATCAGCCTCCGTCAAAATTTTGGGTACTATATTAGGGCGGATGGGGTCCAAGGGCTGTGGAGGAGCAGCAAGTAAGTCCTGAAAGAATGAGATTGCCGATCTCTGTATGTCAGTAGGGGTAGATAGAACTTCCCCTGTCTCCTTCGTGATAGTCCTGATACGAGACTTGATTCTTCTGCCTTGGACCATAGAGTGGAAATATCGTGTGTTGCGGTCTCCCTCACACGCCCAACGGGAACCAGCCTTTTGCTTCCAAAAACCTTCTTCAATTGCTAGGGTAAGGTTTAATTCGGCTTGTGAACGATGAAGTGAATCTCTATGTTCCGGTGTAGGGTCACTATCAAACTCAATCTCGGCATGATCAACTTTAGCCTCAGCGTCCCTAACCCGTTGGAAAACATCTCCAAAAACATGTCGGTTCCACCACCGTAAGCCCTGTTTCAGCCTGAAGATTTTCTCCCAAAGAGCAGCCATTCCCGTAAGATGAGTAGGGAGTGACCACTTCTGAGAGACAAACGTTGAAAAGTCATGATGTTTCGTCCACACATTGAGGAAGCGGAACGGTCGCGGACCCAAATCATCCTCAGAAGTCCAATGAAGAAGGAGGGGCGAATGATCGGAAGAGGTCCGATTAAGGTGGGTCACAGTAAGTTCTCTACAGAAATCAGCAGCAATAGGATTAATCAGGACTCTGTCCAACCTCTTACTGACTCTACCATTCGTCCAGGTGAACTGGGATCCCGAAAAACCAACATCCTCCAGACCACAATCGAGCATCATATCAGAAAAGGCAGTAGACCCACGATCTCTCCTACTGTGCCCTGTACGCTCGCCATCGTGAGTGATAACATTGAAGTCGCCCCCAACTAACCAAGGGTCGTCCATGGAGATGGAAATGTGGTGAAG
>CM068726.1:27579269-27831099 GCA_035079005.1 Fraxinus americana | reverse complement strand
CATCGCTTCCTATTCATTTTCGGGATAAGAGTGCTCTCTTCGCCATAGCTAAGACTATTGGGCTTCCCCTTCGTATTGATGAAGCCACTTCTGATCTTCGTCGGCCTAGTGAAGCGAGAGTTTGTGTTGAGGCTGACTTGGAATGTAAGCTACCTGATAGAGTCTGGATTGAGCGGGAGAAATGGGGTGGATATTGGCAACCAGTTGTCTATGATAAGGTTCCGGATTTCTGTTTTCGATGCAGACATTTTGGACATATGGATGAAAAATGTCCTAGTAGTGCACATTCCCCGCCACCTCTGGCACCCTTTGTGGTTCCTAATCAAAATGCTAGGCCTCCAACATTGGCACCCCCTGTGGTTGCTGATCAAAATGCTAGGCCTCCACCAGCCCCGGCTAAGGATAAGGGTAAGGGAAAGGAAGTTTCGAATGCGCCTCGCCAGAGATGGACCCCGATTAAGCGCACTCAGAAACAACAGGATGGCACATCCTCTTTGAGTTCCCATTCTCATTCAGAGAATATCACGGTCATTCCCCCAACTATCCCGCCTACCACAGTGATTACAGCTCATACGGCTACTACTTCGGCTGCTCCACCCGTTACATGTACTATCGAGCCCCATGTCACTTTTTCTATACCACCAGCTCAGTCGGCAGTTGCTCCCATGCTGGTAGGCCACCATGACCAATCAATTTCCAAATCTGATGCTCAACCAATTGCTCAGTCCTTGGAGCCGATCAGTACTACCCAAGCGATTCGTAGTTCTATATACTTCGATCCTCTTCTCGAGGATATGATGGAGAGGCCACGAGACTTGGTTGGTTTGGATGTGCCAGTCTCACCTACACATTGTCAGCAGAATTTAGAGGCTTCTTTATCTACTCAGTCAGACTCGGAGAGTTTCTCTCAGATTGAAGTCCATCACCAGGGTCCTTTCCGCAGATCTTCTTTTGATGATTTAGCTAGCATGGTTGACAGAACGGAGGATGATGGTTTTGTACTGTCGGTCGTAAGAGGACCGCTAAAGTCATGCACTCCAATCTCTAGGATGGCGACCAGAGTCGGTCGCAGGATACCTCCTCCCGCATTTCCAGGATGAGTGCCATCATACGGAATGTGCGGGTGTAGCTAATGTAGCTACTCGCAGACGCCTGAAGAAACTTATTCTACTTCATCAGGTTTATTTCTTGGTTATTTTGGAACCTATGGTATTGGATAAGAGTTTTGATTTTGTTCGCCGATATCTTCACTTCGACTACGGTGCTCAGAATGAATCGAATAAGATTTGGTGTTTCTGGTGTGTTGGTACGGACATTACGGTTCTTCAGGATCACAATCAGTTTCTACATGTTAAAGTGGTTGATCCCAGAATTGCTAGACCAATTTGCTTGACGGCCGTTTATGCAGCATGTGAGGCTTCGACTAGGAGGGATTTGTGGGCAGGCCTTCACCATATTTCTATCTCTATGGATGACCCTTGGTTAGTTGGGGGAGACTTCAATGTTATTACTCACGATGGCGAGCGTACAGGGCACAGTAGGAGAGATCGTGGGTCTACTGCCTTTTCTGATATGATGCTTGATTGTGGTGCGGAGGATCTTGGATTTTACGGGACCAGTTCACAGACGAATGGGAGAGTCAGTAAGAGGTTGGACAGAGTCCTGATTAATCCTATTGCTGCTGATTTTTGTAGACAATTTACTGTGACGCATCTTAATCGTACCTCTTCCGATCATTCCCCCCTCCTTCTTCATTGGACTTCTGAGGATGATTTGGGCCCAAGACCGTTTCGTTTTCTCAATGTTTGGACGAAACATCATGATTTCTTAGCCTTTGTCATTCAGAAGTGGTCATTCCCTACTCAACTTACTGGGATGGCTGCTCTTTGGGAGAAATTCTTCAGGCTGAAACAGGGATTACGGTGGTGGAATCGGCAAGTATTTGGGGATGTTTTCCAACGGGTTAGGGAGGCTGAAGAGAGAGTTGACCATGCCGAGATTGAGTTCGATAGTGACCCTACACCGGGACACAGGGATTCACTTCATCGTTCACAGGCTGAATTAAACCGCACCCTGGCCATTGAAGAGGGATTTTGGAAGCAAAAGGCTGGCTCCCGTTGGGTGTGTGAGGGAGACCGCAACACACGATATTTCCATTCTATGGTCCAAGGAAGACGGATCAAGTCTCGTATCAGGAATATCACGAAGGAGACAGGGGAAGTCTTATCTACCCCTACTGACATACAGAGATCGGCAATCTCATTCTTTCAGGATCTACTTGCTGCTCCTACACAGCCTTTGGACCTCATCCGTCCTAATATCATACCCAGGATACTGACGGAGGCTGATAATATGCAACTCAACCGCCTCCCTTTAATTGAAGAGGTGCGAGAGGCCATTTTCAGTATTGATGCTGATAGTGTTGCTGGACCTGATGGATTTTCATCCTTATTCTATCAGCATTGTTGGGATATTATTAAAGATGATGTTTTTGATGCTGTCATCAATTTCTTTGAGGGAGGCCATTTGCCACGAGGTTTTTCTGCCACGTCTATTATTTTGCTCCCTAAGCGGGAGAATGCGTGTAAATGGACAGAATTTAGACCTATCAGCCTCTGCACCGTCTTCAACAAACTTATCACTAAGCTGTTGAATACCAGATTGAGTTCATTACTGCCGCGTATCATCTCCCCCCCACAGAGTGGTTTCGTTCCCGGTCGCCTCATTGGAGATAATGTATTACTGACTCAGGAGCTTCTGCATACGTTGGATGATAGAGTGCGCGGAGGGAATACTATGCTGAAACTTGACATGGCCAAAGCATATGATCGTATGGATTGGGGATTCATCTACTCGATTCTTGCCGAGTTTGGTTTTGACCAGTTGTGGATTGACAGGATTAGAAGGTGTATCTCGGAATGTCATTTCTCAGTCCTCTTGAATGGTCGTCCTTGTGGTTTCTTCTCATCCACACGTGGCCTCAGACAAGGGGATCCTATCTCCCCTTCCTTGTTCATTATAGCTGCTGATTACTTCTCTCGCCTGCTCATCCAGAAGTTCCAGGCCTATCCTAGTATGCAGTATCGACATGGAGGTATGTCTATTGTTTCACATCTTGCCTTTGCAGACGATATCATTATATTTGCCAATGGCCAGAAAAAGTCTATCAAAAGGGTTCTTGACTGTTTGGAACACTATGAGGGAGTTTCTGGACAACTGGTAAACCGGGATAAGAGTGGTCTTATTCTGCCTAGGCGATCATCGGACATTCAGATACGCAGGCTCGTGATTCTGACTGGCTTTTCGCATCAGAGACAACCATTCACATACTTGGGAGTTCCTCTATTTAAAGGGGCCAAGAGGAGCTTTTTGTACGACGACCTCATTATGAGAGTCAGGAATAGGATTTCTGGATGGGCTTCATGTCTCCTATCTCCTGGTGGTAGGATTACTTTACTGAGATCTGTTTTATCGTCCCTACCATTGTACCTCTTCCAGATTATGCGACCTCCTAAGGTCGTCTTGAAAAAGTTGGAGAGCATTTTTGCGCGATTCCTATGGGATTCGAAGGACCATGCACGTAGATTACATTGGCGAAGTTGGAAGGAGATATGTCGGCCAACTGATGAGGGTGGTCTTGGCTTTAGACGATTGCAGGATACGGTGGACACATTCTCTCTAAAATTATGGTGGCAGTTTAGGTCTCAAGGTTCGCTTTGGGCTCAGTTCTTACTGGGCAAATACTGTAAAGGGACACATCCATCACTCGCAACTGTTCCTCATTCCGCCTCCCCTGTGTGGAAGAGATTGAAAAGATTTGGACCATGTGCTGAGCCACATATTGCATGGGATCTCGGTTTTGGGCAGATTTTCTTTTGGCATGACTGCTGGATGGGCGAGGCTACATTGGCATCTCTCTTGCCTCATAGACAGCACACTTCTGTTAGGGTGCAGGAATTTTTTGGAGAAACTGGATGGGATTTTGAGCGATTACTACAGATCCTCCCATCAATTATGGCAGAACAGATTGCATCTATTCCCCTTTGCCTTGAAGCTTCGGATCGCATTTTTTGGAGGGCCACATCCGATGGTAGATTTACTACTAAATCAGCATGGCAGTTGATCCGTGCTAGCAAGCCAGCTCAGGATTCCTTTCGCTTATTATGGAACCCTGTCATACCTCCCACCGTTTCTCTCTTCTGCTGGAGATTATGGCAGAACTTGATACCAGTAGATGTTATTATTCAGAGAAGGACGGGCATTCAATTGGCTTCCAAATGTCAGTGTTGCTCTGCGATCGAGACCATCACTCATATCTTTACTGACAGTAGCATTTCAGAGCAAGTATGGCAGCATTTTGGGGATTTATTTCATATTACTATGAGTCCAGGTGAAAGCGTTAGACAGAGATTTCTTCGTTGGAGGTACTCAGGACAGTTTACACGGACGGGGCACATTCGCATCATTATCCCTCTTTTGATTTTCTGGTTTCTTTGGACCGAGAGAAATGATGCGAAGCACAGGAGCATTAATATCAGTGCGAGGCGTATCATATGGAGGGTCTATCGTATGATTTCATTTCTTCATACTGGTGGACAATTTCGACCGCTACATTGGCGGGATGACATGCAGGTCGCTCCATTCTTTGGTGTCTCCTTGACTCTTCCTATACCTCCATCCCCTATTGTGGTTTGGTGGCGCACCCCAGCAGTTGGATGTGTAAAGATCAATACCGATGGTTGTGTCAAGGATGGACTTACGAGTGGAGGAGGCATAATCAGGGATCATGCAGGAAATTGCATCAGTGCATTTTCAGCATCGTATGGGCAGTGTTTGATCTTAGAAGCTGAATTGAGGGCGATTCGTGATGGTATCCTGCTCGCTAGAGATCTTGGCCTATCAAACATTTGGGTTGAGGCAGACTCCAGTGTGGCTATTCACTGCATTCTTCGAGGTGGTGGTCCATGGAATATACAGGGTATACTTCGACAGATTGTAGACTTCCTTTCATTCGACAGAGATACGGTTTCCCATATCTTCAGAGAGGGGAATCAAGTTGCAGATGCACTTGCTACTGAGGGCTGGCACCATCGCAGATACCAGGTATATGGACCTACTAATTTACCACGACACATTAGGGCACTTCTTC
Organism: Fraxinus americana; assembly: GCA_035079005.1. Taxonomy (NCBI): domain Eukaryota; kingdom Viridiplantae; phylum Streptophyta; class Magnoliopsida; order Lamiales; family Oleaceae; genus Fraxinus; species Fraxinus americana. The sequence continues at coordinate 27,825,950 of CM068726.1, read as the reverse complement.
AGATAGATAGATATGGTTTACCCAGCTTCAGAATTTGATTTGTGATAGTTTATCTGTTTTTTACATTTACTTCTTCTGTTGCTTGTTTTTGTCTACAACTGTTCACATTTGCTCATTTTGTTAGGGAAATAGTATTTCTTTGTTTAATGTTTTACACAACTCATTTTGTAAGGGAAGTAGTACTTCCTTATTTACTGCTTTACTTTACTTTTGCTGTAAGGGAAGTAGTACTTCCTCATTTACTGCTTTCATTTACTTTAACTGTAAGGGAAGTAGTACTTCCTCATTTATTGTTTTGCTTTACTTTAGTTGTAACCACGGTATTCCTCCGCCACAAGTGAGGGCATATTAATAAAATCTCGGAGGTGCCGCCCTCCTTCCACTAAAAAAAAAAAAACCCTAAACCCTAAACCCTAAACCCTAAACCCTAAAACCCTAAACCCTAAACCCTAAACCCTAAAACCCTAAACCCTAAAACCTAAACCCTAAACCCTAAACCCTAAACCCTTAAACCCTAAACCCTAAACCCTAAACCCTAACCCCCCAAACCCCCTAACCCCCCTAACCCCCCTAACCCCCTAAACCCTAAACCCTAAACCCTAAACCCTAAAAAAAAAAAACCCTAAACCCTAAACCCTAAACCCGAACCCCGAACCCCGAACCCCGAACCCCGAACCCCGAACCCCGACCCCGACCCCGACCCCGAACCCCGAACCCCGAACCCGAACCCCGAACCCCTAACCCCTAAGCCCGAAGCCCGAAGCCCGAAGCCCGAAACCCGAAACCCGAAACCCGAAACCCGAAACCCCAGACCCCAGACCCCAGACCCAGACCCCAAACCCCAGACCCTACACCCGAGACCCTACACCCCAGACCCCCAGACCCCACACCCCAGACCCCACACCCCAAACCCCAAACCCCAAACCCAAACCCCAAACCCCAAACCCAAAACCCCAAACCCCAAACCCCAAACCCAAACCCCAAACCCCAAACCCCAAACCCTAAACCCTAAACCCCGAACCCCGAACCCTAAACCAAAACCCTAAACCATTCTTCACCTTACACTTTCTCTCTCTAACCCCAAATGCTCTCCCTTCTCTCTAAAATTGTCAAAGATGCAAAAAAAATCCGTAAAATTTCGTCTTCCAAAACCACCAGATAATGGTACCATTGGAAAGCCCATTACATCAGCTTCCCATAGCAACAAGAATCATCAAATTTCGCCAGGAAACGAAGAAGTTATGGACGTTTTAAAAAAACTGCCAATTGAGGAAGAAACGGCCGGAATAGGCTCCTCCGGCGGGACCCATGCCGGCGGTCACATACTGGTCGACAGCCCACACTCAGGCGACCTCACCCCAGGTGGTAATTCGTCCAACACATCTCCCAAACTCAACCAATTGAAGGCGCAAGATCCGGCAGTTTCGCTGCCCGCGAGTTCGGCCACTTCAGTTGCGATTTTCGGCGCCGCCACGGCGACTCTGGACGGCGCACCACCTGGGCTAGGTGCGTCCTCACCTGGCGCACCTAGCCCAGCAATGGGCTTCCCCCAATTTGACCCCAAACTGATCCAATTGAATTTTCAAAATCCGGCTGTTCTGACTTCGCGTGCGCAGAATCTGATTTCCTCCAATTCCGGTGCAACCCCGGTCACCCAAGGTGGCGCACCACCTGTTCTGGCTCCCTCACAGCCTGGTGCACCTAGCCCAGTACCGGGTCTTCCCCAATTTCAACGAAATCCTGATCAATTGTTGGCGACAATTAAAGGTATGTTCAAAAAAATTGGATTTTCTGATTTTGATGATTCTTCTTTACTACATTTGTTTAATTCGAGTGGGGGAACTTTAATTGATAACGGTAAGGCCATGGGTCAAACGTTAATTGCTCCAATTAGTGCTCCGATTGTGCCAACTAGTGGTCAAACTGATGAAATTAAATCCTCTCCTGTGATTGAGTGTGATGTTGATCGTAGTGCTTCAATTGATCATGATGTAGAGGTTATAGCTCCCAATTTAGATTGTACCAATGTTATTGAAGGTCAAACGACCATGGGTAATGCGTCACTTGGTAGAATTAACGATCGATTGAATCCCAAACCTATCCCTACACATATGACCACTGCATCTCCTCCAACTTTGGGTACTTCGGATCCTGTAATTGCTAAGGAACATTCCACAGTGAAATTAGCCCCCCCTACTACTATTTCCATGGCCATGCAACCGACCAATAGTTTGAAGAATCTCACGTCCAATTTTCAACCATCCTCCCGGGTTAATCCCGGAACTGATAATATTCCCTCCAAATTGGCTAGTGGACATCAGAACCGTACTCAACAGACCCGAAATATACAGAATAGGTCCACTCAAGCTGAATCCAATGCCCCGAGCTCTAGTAGACCACCCGTTCCACCTGCTGGTATAGCGGGGGTCTCCCAGCCCCCTAGATCATATGCTGCTGCACTAAATTGCAAACCTGCAATTACACAAGCTGAGAGGAGTCAGAGGAAATCATTTGCAAACGTACTTCGTGCTCCAGAGGACTCCAGATATCGGAGTTTGGTCTCGAAGGAACCATATATTCACCACGGTGAACCAGCAGTATTTTTTGACGAATCGGACGAGCTATTTCTGGCCGAGGCTTACAGGTTTACCCTTGTTGGTAAATTTGTGCACCGCAAGCCCTCTATGAACAAAGTACGTGACAACTTTCTGCGCTTTGGGTTTAATGGTGATTATGAGATTGGCTTAATTGATGAGGCACACATTATTATTCATTTGGCGCACGAGGATGATTATTCACGATTATTCCTCAAACCCACTTGGTACATTGATGGATGTCCTATGCGGGTCTTCAAATGGACTCCTAACTTTAGCCCTCAGTATGAGGCTCCTATTGCTCCTGTTTGGGTGTCATTCCCATTGCTCCCTATTCATTTTCGGGATAAGAGTGCTCTTTTCGCTATAGCCAAGACTATTGGGCTTCCCTTTCGTATCGACGAAGCAACTTCTGATCTTCGTCGGCCTAGTGAAGCTAGGGTTTGTGTTGAGGCTGATTTGGAATGTAGACTACCTGATAGAGTCTGGATCGAACGGGAGAAATGGGGTGGTTATTGGCAGCCTGTTATCTATGATAAGGTCCCGGATTTCTGTTTTCGCTACAGACACTTTGGACATATGGATGAAAAATGTCCTAGAAGCTCACATACTACTCCACCAATAGCACCCCCTGTGGATATTAATCAAAATGATAGACCTCCACCGGTCCCAGCCAAGGATAAGGGTAAAGGAAAGGAAGTATTGATTGTTCCTCGCCAGAGATGGACCCCGATTAAGCGCAATCAGAATAGACAGGATGGGACATCATCTTTGAGTTCCCATCCCAACTCCGAGAATATCGAGTCCATACCTCCACCTACTCCTTCTAATACAGTTATGGATGCTCATACGGCTACTACTTCGGCTGCTCCAATCGCCACCAGTAACATTGATCCACATGTCACTTTCTCTATACCACCAGATCAGTCAGCTGTAGATCCCATTTTAGTGGGCCATCATGCCCAACCAACTCCCAAATCTGATGCCCGACCAGTTGCTTTGTCCACAGATCCGATCAGCAGTACCCACGGGACTGGTTGTTTGGCTGTGCCAGTCTCACCTACACACTGTCAGCAAAATTTGGAGGCTTCTCTTTCCACTCAGTCAGATTCTGAGAGTGTCTCTCAGATTGAGGTCCATCATCAGGGTTCCTTCCGAAGATCCTCGTTTGATGATTTGGCAGGTATGGCTGACAGAACGGAGGATGATGGTTTTGTTCCAGTTGGTCGTAAGAGGACCACCAAAGTCACTAACACCTCAGTCTCTAGGATGGCGACCAGGAGTCGGTCGCAGGATACCTCCTCACGCGTTTCCAGATGAGTGCCATCATCTGGAATGTGCGAGGCGTAGCTAGTGTAGCTACTCGCAGACGCCTGAAGAAACTTATTCTACTTCATCGGGTTTATTTCTTGGTTATTTTGGAACCTATGGTATTAGAAAAGAGTTTTGATTTCGTTCGACGATATCTTCATTTCGACTACGGTGCTCACAATGAATCGAATAAGATTTGGTGTTTTTGGTGTGTTGGTACGGATATTACGGTTCTTCAGGATCACACTCAGTTTCTACATATCAAAGTGGTTGATCCCAGACTTGCTAGACCAATTTGCTTGACGGCCGTTTATGCAGCATGTGAGGCTTCGACTAGGAGAGACTTGTGGGCGGGTCTTCACCACATTTCCATCTCCATGGACGACCCTTGGTTAGTTGGGGGAGACTTCAATGTTATTACTCACGATGGCGAGCGTACAGGGCACAGTAGGAGAGATCGTGGGTCTACTGCCTTTTCTGATATGATGCTCGATTGTGGTCTGGAGGATGCTGGATTTACTGGGTCCCAGTTCACCTGGACGAATGGGAGAGTCAGTAAGAGGTTGGACAGAGTCCTGATTAATCCTATTGCTGTTGATTTTTGTAGACAATTTACTGTGACCCATCTTAATCGGACCTCTTCCGATCATTCTCCCCTCCTTCTTCGTTGGACTTCTGAGGATGATTTGGGCCCGCGACCGTTCCGGTTCCTTAATGTGTGGACAAAACATCATGATTTCTCAATGTTTGTCTCTCAGAAGTGGTCACTCCCTACACCTCTTACGGGAATGGCTGCTTTTTGGGAGAAAATCTTCAGGCTGAAACAGGGCTTACGATGGTGGAACCGACATGTTTTTGGAGATGTTTTCCAACGGGTTAGGGACGCTGAGGCTAGAGTTGATCAGGCGGAGGCCGAGTTCGATAGTGATCCTACACCGGAACATAGAGATTCACTTCATCGTTCACAGGCTGAATTAAACCTCACCCTAGCAATTGAAGAGGGTTTTTGGAAGCAAAAGGCTGGTTCCCGTTGGGCGTGTGAGGGAGACCGCAACACACGATATTTCCACTCTATGGTCCAGGGCAGAAGAATCAAATCTCGTATCAGGAATATCACGAAGGAGACAGGGGAAGTTCTATCTACCCCTACTGACATACAGAGATCGGCAATCTCGTTCTTTCAGGATTTACTTGCTGCACCTACACAGCCTTTGGACCCCATCCGTCCTAATATCATACCCAAAATTTTGACGGAGGCTGATAATATGGAACTCAACCGTCTCCCTTTGATCGACGAGGTGCGAGAGGCCATATTCAGTATTGATCTTGTGACAGTGTTCTTTGGACCTGATGGATTTTCATCCTTATTTTATCAGCACTGTTGGGATATTATTAAAGATGATGTTTTCGATGCGGTCATTGATTTCTTTGAGGGAGGCCATTTGCCGCGAGGTTTTTCTGCCACGTCTATTATTTTGCTCCCCAAGCGGGAGAATGCTTGTAAATGGACGGAATTCAGACCTATCAGCTTATGCACGGTGTTCAACAAACTTATCACTAAGCTGTTGAATACCAGATTGAGTTCATTGCTGCCGCGTATCATCTCCCCCCCGCAGAGTGGTTTCGTTCCCGGTCGCCTCATTGGAGATAATGTTTTACTGACTCAGGAGCTTTTGCATACGTTGGATGATAGAGTGCGCGGTGGGAATACTATGCTGAAACTTGACATGGCCAAAGCATATGATCGCATGGATTGGGGATTCATCTACTCGATCCTTGCGGAGTTTGGTTTTGACCAGTTGTGGATTGACAGGATTAGAAGGTGTATCTCGGAATGTCGTTTCTTGGTCCTCTTGAATGGCCGTCCTTGTGGTTTCTTCACATCCACACGTGGCCTCAGACAAGGGGATCCTATCTCCCCTTCCTTGTTCATCATAGCTGCTGACTACTTATCTCGCCTGCTCATCCAGAAGTTCCAGGCCTATCCTAGTATGCAGTATCGACATGGAGGTATGTCTATTGTTTCACATCTTGCCTTCGCAGACGACATCATTATATTTACCAATGGCCAGAAAAAGTCTATCAAAAGGGTTCTTGAATGTTTGGAACACTATGAGGGAGTTTCTGGCCAACTGGTAAACCGAGACAAGAGTGGTCTTATTCTGCCTAGGCGATCATCGGATATACAGATCCGCAGGTTCGTGATTCTTACTGGCTTTTCGCATCAGAGACAACCATTCACATACTTGGGAGTTCCGCTATTTAAAGGGGCCAAGAGGAGCTTTTTGTACGACGACCTCATTATGAAAGTCAGGAATAGGATTTCTGGATGGGCTTCACGTCTCCTATCTCCTGGTGGTAGGATTACTTTACTCAGATCTGTTTTATCGTCCCTACCATTGTACCTCTTCCAGATTATGCGACCTCCTAAGGTCGTCTTGAAAAAGCTGGAGAGCATTTTTGCGCGATTCCTATGGGATTCGAAGGACCATGCACGTAGATTACATTGGCGGAGTTGGAAGGAGATATGTCGGCCAACTGAGGAGGGTGGTCTTGGCTTTAGACGATTACAGGATACGGTGGACACATTCTCTCTGAAATTATGGTGGCGCTTTAGGTCTCAAGGTTCGCTTTGGGCTCGGTTCTTACGGGCAAATGCGTAAAGGGACACATCCATCACTTACAAATGTTCCTCATTCGGCATCCCCTGTTTGGAAGAGGCGAAACGATTTGGACCACGTCTTTGAACCACATATTGCATGGGACCTCGGTTACGGGCAGATTTTCTTTTGGCATGATTCTTTGGATGGGCGAAGCTACATTGGCATCTGTCTTGCCTCATAGACGACATACATACGTTAAGGTGCGGGAATTTTTGGAGAAGCTGGATGGGATTTTGAGCGATTACTACGAGATCCTCCCATCGGTTATGGCGGAAACAGATTGCATCTATTCCCCTTTGCCTTGAAGCTTCGGATCGCATTTTTTGGAGGGCCACATCCGATGGTAGATTTACTACTAAATCAGCATGGCAGCTGATCCGTGCTAGCAAGCCAGCTCAGGATTCCTTTCGCTTATTGTGGAACCCTGGCATCCCTCCCACCGTTTCTCTCTTCTGCTGGAGATTATGGCAGAATTTGATACCAGTGGATGTTATTATTCAGAGAAGGACTGGCGTTCAATTGGCTTCCAAATGTCAGTGTTGCTCCGCGATCGAGACCATCAATCATATCTTTACTGACAATAGTATTTCAGAGCAAGTATGGAAGCATTTTGGAGATTTATTTCATATTAATATGAGTCCAGGTGAAAGCGTTAGACAAAGATTTCTTCGTTGGAGGTATTCAGGACAGTTTACACGGAACGGGCACATTCGCATCATTATCCCTCTTTTGATTTTTTGGTTTCTTTGGACCGAGAGAAATGATGCGAAGCACAGGAGCATTAATATCAGTGCGAGGCGTATCATATGGAGGGTCTATCGTATGATTTCATTCCTTCATACTGGTGGATTATTTCGACCGCTGCATTGGCGGGATGACATGCAGGTCGCTCAATTCTTTGGTGTCTCTTTGACTCTTCCTATACCTCCATCCCCTATTGTGGTTTGGTGGCGCACCCCAGCAGTTGGATGTGTAAAGATCAATACCGATGGTTGTGTCAAGGATGGGCTTGCGAGTGGAGGAGGCATTATCAGGGATCATGCAGGAAACTGCATCAGTGCATTTTCAGCATCATATGGACCATGCCTGATCTTAGAAGCAGAACTTAGGGCTATTCATGATGGGATATTGCTGGCTAGAGATCTTGGTATCGGATATATGGGTTGAGGCAGACTCTAGTGTGGCTATTCACTGTATTCTCAGAGGCGGTGGTCCGTGGACTATCCAGGGCATACGCCGACAGATTGTGGATTGTCTATCATTCGACAGAGATACGATTTCCCATATCTTTAGAGAGGGGAATCAAGTTGCAGATGCACTTGCTACTGAGGGCTGGCACCATCGTAGATACCAGGTATATGGACCTACTAATTTACCACGACACATTAGGGCACTTCTTCAGATAGATAGATATGGTTTACCCAGCTTTAGAATTTGATTTTATGATAGTTTATCTGTTTTTTGCATTTACCTCTTCTGTTGCTTGTTTTTGTCTACAATTGTTCACATTTGCTCATTTTGTTAGGGAAATAGTACTTCATTGTTTACTGTTTTACGCAACTCCTTTTGTAAGGGAAGTAGTACTTCCTTATTTACTGCTTTACTTTACTTTTGCTGTAAGGGAAGTAGTACTTCCTCATTTACTGCTTTCATTTACTTTAACTGTAAGGGAAGTAGTACTTCCTCATTTATTGCTTTGCTTTACTTCAGTTGTAACCACGGTATTCCTCCGCCATAAGTGAGGGCATATTAATAAAATCTCGGAGGTCCCGCCCTCCTTCCACTAAAAAAAAAAAAAAAAAAAAAAAAAAAAACCCCGAACCCTAAACCCTAAACCCCGAACCCCGAACCCGAACCCCGAACCCGAAACCCCGAAACCCCGAAACGCCGAACCCCGAACCCGAAACCCCGAACCCCGAACCCCGAAACCCCGAACCCCGAACCCCGAACCCCTAAACCCGAAACCCGAAACCCGAAACCCCAAACCCAAACCCTAACCCAAAACCCAAACCCTAAACCCTAAACCCTAAACCCGAACCCCCTAACCCCAGACCCCAAACCCCAGACCCCAGACCCCAGACCCTAGACCCCAAACCCCGAACCAAACCCTAGACCCTAAACAAAACCACTTTCTCTCTCTACCTTCAAAACGCTATCCCTTCTCTCAAGAATGGGAAAAAACCTCAAACCTTCAACAATCTTGATCCTCCACCCGAAATACCACCTCGACCTGATGATTTTCAATCCCTGCCAACCCCAAATTTATCATATATATCAACCTCCAACGGTTTTGGAAGCAATTAAAGTGGATTCAAATTAAAATTATGAGGGCACATTTTCCAATGTCATTGAAACTCCATCCTATGCACCAAATCAGGGTTTGGGACCATCATCAATAATTCCACAAAGTCCGAAAACCCTAGGGGTGGTAGCAATGGCAACGGAATCGGCCGGAATTGAGAGATCCAATCACGAATTGCCGAAATCTGATTTTGCAATTACTTCCTCTGTGGCCGATACCTTGATGCACGCGCCATACCACCATATTACCCATGAGGAGACGATCCTTCGCCTGACAAATCAGCCCATTCCGACACCTGACGCGCCGGCACCTTCTCCGGCGAGTTTCGCCAATTCGGCCGGAAAAATGCAGATTTTGGCCAATCCCGACCTCATCTCCGGCGACGCTTCATACCGCAATAATCAGCATGAAATTCCGCACCTACCTGTAAAAAATCAGAATTTTCCGACAACTTTTGAAAATCGCCGCCGGATTCCGGCCACACTCCGGCCGGCGCGTGGGGGTCACGCGCCGGAGCCCCCTGACCAGTATGTGGGGAATTTTGTTCCGGACCAAGTTCCATCATCGGATTTGCCACGGGAGGTCTCTACTGTAACTAATCAAGCCAGAAAGTCATATGCGGCGGCACTTTCCGGGAAATCTGTTATCTCTCAGGCTGAGCGTAGCCAACGGAAGTCTTTTGCACACATTTTGCAGTCTCCACAGGACTCCAATGACCACAGGTTCGTCACTAAGGAACCTTTCATGCATATGGGAGAGCCGGCAGTTGCATTTACGGAGGAGGAGGAGGATCTTCTTTCTGAGCCATACAAGTTTACACTTGTAGGCAAATTCTCGCGTCGCAAGCCTTCCATGATTAAGGTGCGTGATAGTTTTCTGAAATTTGGATTTTGTGGTGATTATATGATTGGGCTTATTGATGCTACTCATATTTTAATACACTTAGCACATGAGGACGATTACTCACGATTATTTCTTAAGCCTTCTTGGTACATTGATGGGTGTCACATGCGAGTTTTCAAGTGGACACCTAACTTTAACCCTCAGCATGAGACCCCTATTGTCCCCGTCTGGGTTGCATTTCCATTACTTCCCATTCATTTTCGAGCAAAGAGCAGTTTATTTGCCTTGGCCAAGGCCATTGGAGTCCCACTTCGGATTGATGAGGCGACATCTGATCTACGTCGACCTAGTGAGGCACGAGTATGTATTGAGGTTAATTTGGAATATAAGCTTCCGGATAGGATTTGGATTGAGCGCGAGAAGCGGGGAGGATATTGGCAGACGGTATTGTATGACAAGAAGCCAGACTATTGTTTTCGATGTAAACATTTTGGACATATTGAGAAGCATTGTTCAGTTGGACCACATTCTGCACCACCACCTGCTCCAGTTGTTGACCCTACTCCTAGGCCCACTGCAGATGTGTCCAAGGATAAGGGAAAGGGGAAGGAGGTTGTTATTGAGCCTCCTAAGAGATGGGTTCCAGTTCAGAGAGAGCAGAGGAGACAGCGTGCTGCTAGCACATCTGGTGTCCAGATTCAGTCCTCTGTCGTCACTTCAGCTACACTTCCTGCTGTTGCCAGTGCACATGTTCAGACCCAGTCATTTGCTCCTTCAGTCCCTCATCCCATTGTTACAGTTTTGCCAGTTTCCAGCACAGTAGCTCACCAAGTTGATCCAGTTCTGCCGCCTACTTCCACTTCGGTTGCTACTACTTTAGCTCCATCTCAGATTGCCAGATCTTCCTATACTTCATATTTTAATCCCCTTGCGGATTATGTGATTCAGGCTCGTCTTGAGGCCCCTTCCGATTCTATAACACCTCCAGATATTTTTCTACCGTCTACACAGACCCGGACTATACAGTATCCAGTTTCTGCTACATCTACTCCGCCAGTGGTTTCTATGCACGTTATCAGTCCACCTATTACTCCGTTCTATGATCCGATGTTGGATGAGATATTGCAGAGGCCACAGATATTTGATTATCCATCGAACACAGTCACCAGGGCTACTCATATCCCAGGCCCGACACCAGGTAGGGTTCAGGCACACATTTCTACGCCTCTTCCTCCCATTTGTCATCAGAATGTGGAGGCATCTATTCCTTCTTTGCATTCGGCTCAGTCAGATACAGAGAGTTCATCTCAGATTGAGGTTCACCAGCAGGGCCCCTTCCGTAGATCTTCTTGTGATGATTTGGTTGGTTTGAGTGAGAGGACAGAGGATGATGGATTTGTCCCTGTTGTGCGGAAGAGACATCCATGAGCTACTGATATCCCATTCCCGAGCATGAGGGTCACTAGGAGTCAGTCACAGAGTACCTCCTCGCATTCCACGTCCCTATGAGTGCCATCATATGGAATGTGAGAGGTGTAGCTAGTGTAGCTACTCGCAGGCGCCTGAGGAGACTTATTCAGCTTCATCAGGTATATCTTTTGGTTATTTTGGAGCCCTTTGTTCTTGAGAGGAGTTTTGATTTTATTCGTCGCTATCTGCGCTTCGATACTGGAGTTAGGAATGAGTCGAATAAGATATGGATTTTATGGAACGTGGGGACTGCTATTTCTGTATTTGATGATCATCCCCAGTTCCTACACGTTAGAGTTGAGGATCCCAGACTTGCACGGCCCATCTTCTTTACGCCAGTTTATGCCTCCACGGAGGCTTCTATTAGGAGGGACTTGTGGGCGGGTCTTCACCACATTTCCCTCTCCATGGAGGATCCTTGGCTAGTTGGGGGAGACTTTAACGTTATTGCACATGATGGTGAGCGCACTGGTCACAATACTCGTGATCGTGGTTCTACTGATTTCTCTGATATGATGTTGGATTGTGGGTTGGAGGATGCTGGTTTCTCTGGGAGTCAGTATACTTGGACTAATGGTCGGGTCATGAAGAGATCGGATAGCGTTTTGATTAACTCTACAACTACAGATTTTTATCGACAGTTTACTGTAAGGCATTTGAATCGGACTTCATCCAATCATTCACCTTTGCTTCGTCAGTGGATATCTGACGATGATTTAGGGCCTAAGCCTTTTCAATTTCTCAACTTATGGACCAAGCACCATGATTTCTCAGCCTTCATCTCTCAGAAGTGGTCATTCCTTACTCATCTTACGGGGATGGTTGCTCTTTGGGAGAAGTTCTACAGAATGAAGCAGGGTCTGCGTTGGTGGAATCGACGGGTATTCGGTGATATTTTCCAGCGAGTGAGGGACGCTGAAGAGAGGGTCGACATGGCAGAGATAGATTTTGAGTGTGACCCTACACCGGAGCATCGTGACTTATTACATCTGGCACAGGCAGATCTGAACCGGACCTTATCTATTGAGGAGGGATTTTGGAAGCAGAAGGCCGGTTCACGCTGGGTGTGTGAGGGGGATCACAATACCCGTTACTTTCATGCGATGGTTCAGGGACGTCAGACCAGATCTCGTATCAGGAGTATCAGGACTCAGGCAGGGGAAGTTTTATCTTCTACTGTGGACATTCGGAGTTCGGCTATATCTTTTTTCCAGGATTTATTATCTGCTCCTTCACAGCCTTTAGATCCCATCCACCCAGACATCATACCCAGGTTGGTTACGGAGACAGATAATATGGCACTTAACCGTCTCCCTATGATTCATGAGGTACGGGAGGCGGTCTTCAGTATTGATGCTGACAGTGTCGCGGGCCCAGATGGATTCTCATCATTGTTCTTCCAGCATTGTTGGGATATCATACAGGAGGATGTCTATAGTGCGGTCATTGATTTCTTTGAGGGTGGACATTTGCCTCGTGGTTTCGCCGCTACTTCTATTATTTTGCTCCCGAAGAGGGAGAATGCTTGTCGATGGACAGATTTTAGACCTATCAGCCTTTGTACGGTGTTCAATAAACTGATCACTAAGCTGTTGAACACCAGATTGAGTTCGCTGCTGCCTCGAATTATCTCTCATCAGCAGAGTGGTTTTATCCATGGTCGCCTTATAGGAGATAATGTGTTATTGACTCAGGAGCTCCTTTACACTTTGGATGATAAAGTGCGAGGGAGAAATGCTATGCTGAAGCTTGACATGGCTAAGGCATACGACCGCATGGATTGGGGATTTATTTATTCCGTAATGGAGGCGTTTGGATTTGATCAGTTGTGGATTGACAGGATCAGACGGTACATTTCGGAGTGTCAGTTCTCAATCCTTCTAAATGGTCGTCCCTGTGGTTTCTTTCCGTCCTCACGTGGGCTCAGACAGGGTGATCCCATCTCACCTTCCTTGTTCATTATTGCTGCTGACTATTTCTCTCGCCTTCTCACTCAGAGGTTTCAGGCCTATCCTAGTATGCGATATCGGCATGGAGGTAGTACTCTCATTTCACATCTTTCATTTGCTGACGACATGATCATATTCGCCAATGGTCAGAAACAGTCTATCAGGAGGGTCCTCGATTGTTTGGAGCATTACGAGGGGGTCTCTGGCCAGTTGGTGAATAGAGACAAGAGCGGCCTTATTTTACCCAGACGGGCGTCAGATATTCAGATCAGGAGACTTGTGTTCTTAACTGGGTTTTCTCATCAGCAGCAACCTTTCACTTATTTAGGGGTGCCCTTGTTTAGGGGGGCCAAGAGGAGTTTTCTTTATGATGACCTCATCATGAAGGTCAGGAGCAGGATTTCAGGTTGGGCTTCTCGATTGCTATCACCTGGGGGTCGAATTACTTTGTTGAGATCCGTATTATCCTCTCTACCACTTTATCTTTTTCAAATTATGCGGCCTCCCAAGGCGGTACTGAAAAAGTTGGAGAGCATCTTTGCCCGATTCCTATGGGATTCTAAGGAACAGGCACGCCGAATACACTGGAGGAGTTGGAAGGAGATTTGCCTTCCAACAAATGAGGGCGGACTAGGCTTCAGGAGACTACAGGATGTAGTGGACACATTCTCTATGAAGCTTTGGTGGTTGTTTCGGACTCAGCGTTCTCTTTGGGCTCAGTTCTTACTGGGCAAATATTGTATGGGAACTCATCCATTACTTGCAGCGGTTCCCTATTCGGCCTCTCCTACTTGGAAGAGGCTGAAGAGAGTTGCGTCACACACCGAGCTACACATAGCATGGCATCTTGGCGCAGGACAGATGTTTTTCTGGCACGATTGTTGGATGGGTGATACTACCCTAGCGTCCTTATTTCCGCACAGGCAGCATAAATCTGAGAGGGTGCAGGATTACTTTGAGGGCACTGGGTGGGACTTTGGAAGATTATTAAAAGCGCTCCCACCCCTCATGGCAGAGCGGGTAGGGGCTATACCTTTATGTACAGATACCCCAGATCGCATTGTTTGGCGGGATACATCGGATGGTAGCTTCTCTACCAGTTCGGCCTGGCAACTAGTCCGTTCAGTTCGCCAGACCCAGGACTCGTATCGACTACTGTGGAGCTCCATTTTGCCTACCACTGTTTCATTTTTCTTGGAGACTACGGCGGGATCTCATTCCAGTAGATGTGGTTATTCAGGGGAGGATTGGGTGTCAGTTGGCTTCTCGTTGTCAGTGTTGTTCAGAGATTGAGACCATCAGTCATATTTTCACGGGCAGCAGCATCTCCGATCAGGTATGGCAGCACTTTGGGGACATTTTTCAGATACCTATGAGAGCAGGAGAAGAGGTCAGACAGAGGTTCCAGAGATGGCGGTATTCTGGACAGCATGTTTGCTGTGGACACATTCGCACTATCATTCCTCTACTGATATTCTGGTTTCTATGGATCGAGAGGAATGACGCGAAGCATAGGGGGATTCATATGGCGGCCAGACGTATCATTTGGAGGGTCTACCGCATGATATCTTTTCTTCATATCGGAGGACTTTTTCGAGCTATGCACTGGCGAGGAGATGTGACACTTGCACCCCTATTTGATATTTCTATGACTCTTCCTCCCCCACCACCACCTATTATGGTTGTTTGGCGCACTCCACCAGTGGGATCTTACAAGATTAACACTGATGGATGCGTCAAAAAGGGATTTGCGAGTGGCGGAGGCATCATTAGGGATCACACAGGACACTGCATCAGGGCATTCTCAGCATCGTATGGCCCATGTCTGATCTTGGAAGCCGAGCTCAGAGCTATACTGGATGGGATTTTATTGGCCAGAGGACTTGGGATATCAGCTATTTGGGTTGAGGTTGATTCCAACATTGCTATTCACTGCATTACTAGGGGCGGAGGACCATGGACGATTCAGGGCATCCTCAGACAGATCAGAGACCTCATCTCCTTCGACAGAGACACAGTTTCACATATATACAGAGAGGGCAACCAGGTTGCAGATTCTCTTGCTTCAGAGGGTTGGGATCATCGACGTTATCAGGAGTATGGATCACCCGACCTACCTCGACAGATCAGGGCACTGGTGCAGATTGATAGACATGGATTGCCCAGCTTTAGAGGTTTGTAGTTTAGGTTTCATTTACTGCACTGATTTCATTGTAGAGGGAAGTAGTACTTCCTTTTTTATTGCATTACAATTGTTCTTTTTCATCTATTTTCATTGTAAGGGAAGTAGTACTTCCTCATTTATTACTTTCTTTTCTCATGTAACCACGGTATTCCTCCGCCACAAGTGAGGGAATATTAATAAAAGCTCGGAGGTACCGCCCTCCTTCAAAAAAAAAAATGCTCTCCCTTCTCTCTAAAATTCACCAAAAATGCACCAAAATCCCGAAAAAATTCGTCCTCGAAAACCCCCTGATTTTGGTACCATTAGAAAGCCCTTGAAATTAGCTTCCATTACCAACAAACGGCTTGCAATTTCGACAAAAACTGAAGAAGTTATGAGCGTTTTTCAAAAACAGCCTCTAGAGTGCACATCGGCCGGAAACAACACCTCCGACCAAACCCACGCCGGCGGACCACTACCTGAAGATTACCCACATCCAGTCGACCCTATCCATGAAGCCAATTCATTAATAACTGCTACGAATCAGATCGAATTTGAAGAGCCAAGTCGCGAAGTCGCGACAGTGGCGATAGGGCCTGCGAAATCGACTGATTCCTCCCCCTTCCGGACGAACCCAAGTGGCGGACCACCTGGGCTGGGGTCGGCCTTGCCTGGAGTACCTTGCCCAGTAATGGGTCAAGGTCGAATCAACCCAGAACCTGCTCAATTTGAAAATGAAATCTGCCCTGTCGCGACAGTCGCGAAAACGCACCAGAAAGATGCTCCTCCCAGCTCATCGTGATGACCCATGGTGGTAGACCACCTGGGCTGGGTGAACCATCACCTGGCGTACCTAGCCCAGCCATGGGTCTTGGTCAATTGCACCTGGACCGTGCTCAATTTGTCGCTGAAGTGAAGAAATGGTGCGAAAGCTACGGTTTGAACAATTTTGACGAATCTATTCTGCTTCAATTGCTCAATTCGACCAACAACAACCTGCTTCACAATGCTTAGAGCATGGGTAATCGATCAATTGCTGCAATTAACACTCCAACACCTTCTATTGATCTTGCCAATTTATCCCCAATTGAAGAAACGGTCAACATTCCAATTGAAGCTTCTACTAATGTTCTTGCTCCAAATTCTTCTCAAATACACTCAATTGAGGGTCTCACACTAATGGGTCAACCTCCAATTGATAGAAATTATGGGCAATTGAACCCCAATTGCATGCATCAAGTTGCGGATGATAGGAAAAACCCTAGTGAGGGTGGTGATGGTTCTGCTCCAAAATCGACCAATACAAGTACAATAGAAGGCAATTTGGCTCCTACAATTGATAAGACATCCTCAACTCTCAAATCTGCTCCCTCAGCTACTCATTTGAAGCCCATGCAACAGACCAGAAATCTGCAAAATCGACCTGACCCTCCCTTGCCAGACCCGAACTCCACTAAACCATCTGGAGCCACGGGAGTTACTCAAGCTCCTCGATCTTATGCAGTTGCACTGAATTGTAAACCCTTGATTACTCAAGCTGAACGGAGTCAGAAGAAATCATTTGCCCAAGTCCTCCGAGCTCCTGAGGACTCCAGACACCACAGTTTGGTCTCTAAGGAACCGTATATTCATCATGGTGAGCCTGCAGTTTTCTTTGATGAATCAGATGAGCAATTTTTGGCTGAAGCCTACAGGTTTACACTTATTGGTAAGTTCGTGCATCGCAAGCCTTCTATGAATAAGGTACGCGAAAACTTTATGCGCTTTGGATTTATTGGTGATTATGAAATTGGTCTAATTGATGATGCACACATTATTATTCACATGGTGCACGAGGATGATTACTCACGATTATTCCTCAAACCTACTTGGTATATCGATGGTTGTCCTATGCGTGTCTTTAAGTGGACCCCTAGTTTTAGCCCGCAGTATGAGGCTCCTATTGCCCCTGTTTGGGTTTCATTTCCATTGCTTCCTATTCATTTTCGGGCTAAGAGTGCTCTCTTCGCCTTAGCAAAGGCTATTGGACTCCCACTTCGTATTGACGAAGCAACTTCTGATCTCCGTCGTCCTAGTGAAGCTAGGGTCTGTATTGAGGTGGATTTGGAATGTAGACTTCCTGATAGAGTCTGGATTGAGAGAGAGAAATGGGGTGGATATTGGCAGCCTGTGGTCTATGATAAAGTCCCGGATTTCTGTTTTCGATGTAGACATTTTGGACATATGGATGAAAAATGTTCTAATAGCTCGCATTCCCCCCCACCATTGGTAACAATGGTACCCCCTGTTGTGGTTAATGAAACTGCTAGGCCTCCACCAGCCCCGGCTAAAGATAAGGGTAAGGGTAAGGAAGTTGTGACTGCTCCTCGCCAGAGATGGACCCCGGTTAAACGCAATCAGAAACGACAAGATGGTACATCCTCTATGAATAACCCTTCCACTTCCGAGATTATTACTTCCATACCTTCCACCATCCCGAATACCACAGTTACTGCAGCTCATACAGTTACTACTTCCACCGCCGAGCCACATGTTACTATTTCTATGCCACCAGATCAGAATGTCTTTCCTCCTACTCAGACGGCCCATAATGACCAACCAGCCCCCACATCTGATGCTCAACTAGTTGGTCAGTCCTCGGATCCGATCACTACTACCCGTATGATTGGTAGCCCTATATATGTTGATCCTCTTTTAGAGGATATGATGGAAAGGTCACGGGATTCCATTGAGCTGGATGTGCCAGTCTCTCCTACACATTGTCAGCAGAATTTGGAAGCTTCTCTATCCACTCAGTCAGATTGTGAGAGTTTCTCTCAGATTGAAGTCCATCATCAAGGTTCCTTCCGCAGATCTTCATCTGATGACTTAGTTGGCATGGTTGACAGGACGGAGGATGATGGTTTTGTACCAGTTAGTCGTAAGAGGACCGCTAAAGTCACTAACACCTCAGTTTCTAGGATGGCGACCAGGAGTCGGTCGCAGGATACCTCCTCACGCGTTTCCAGATGAGTGCCATCATCTGGAATGTGCGAGGTGTAGCTAGTGTAGCTACTCGCAGACGCCTGAAGAAACTTATTCTTCTTCATCAGGTTTATTTCTTGGTTATTTTGGAGCCTGTGGTATTGGATAAGAGTTTTGAATTCGTTCGCCGCTATTTACGCTTCGACTATGGTGTTCAGAATGAGTCGAATAAGATTTGGTATTTTTGGTGTATTGGTACGGATATTACGGTTCTTCAGGATCACATTCAGTTTCTACATGTTAAAATTGTTGATCATAGAATTACTAGACCAATTTGCTTGACGGCCGTCTATGCAGCATGTGAGGCTTCGACTAGAAGGGACTTGTGGGCGGGTCTTCACCACATTTCCATCTCCATGGACGACCCTTGGTTAGTTGGTGGGGATTTCAATGTTATTGCTCATGATGGAGAGCGTACAGGACATAGTAGGAGAGATCGCGGATCTACTGCCTTTTCTGATATGATGCTTGATTGTGGGCTTGAGGATGCCGGGTTTTCTGGGTCCCAGTTCACCTGGACTAATGGGAGAGTCAGTAAGAGGTTGGATAGAGTCCTGATTAACCCTATTGCTACTGATTTTTGTAGACAGTTTACTGTGACGCACCTCAATCGGACTTCTTCTGATCACTCACCCCTTCTTCTTCACTGGACTTCTGAAGATGATTTGGGTCCGCGTCCATTTCGTTTTCTCAATGCTTGGACGAAACATCATGATTTCTTGGCCTTTGTCTCTCAGAAGTGGTCATTCCCTACTCAACTTACGGGGATGGCTGCTCTTTGGGAGAAATTCTTCAGGCTGAAACAGGGCTTACGGTGGTGGAATCGACAAGTATTTGGGGATGTTTTCCAACGAGTTAGGGAAGCTGAGGAGAGAGTTGACCAGGCGGAGACCGAGTTCGATAGTGATCCTACACCGGAACATAGAGATTCACTTCATCGTTCACAGGCTGAATTAAACCTCACCCTAGCAATTGAAGAGGGTTTTTGGAAACAAAAGGCTGGTTCCCGTTGGGCGTGTGAGGGAGACCGCAACACACGATATTTCCACTCTATGGTCCAGGGCAGAAGAATCAAATCTCGTATCAGGAATATCACGAAGGAGACAGGGAAAGTTCTATCTACCCCTACTGACATACAGAGATCGGCAATCTCGTTCTTTCAGGATTTACTTGCTGCACCTACACAGCCTTTGGACCCCATCCGTCCTAATATCATACCCAAAATTTTGACAGAGGCTGACAATATGGAACTCAACCGTCACCCTTTGATCGACGAGGTGCGAGAGGCCATATTCAGTATTGATGCTGACAGTGTTGCTGGACCTGATGGATTTTCATCCTTATTTTATCAGCACTGTTGGGATATTATTAAAGATGATGTTTTCGATGCGGTCATTGATTTCTTCGAGGGAGGCCATTTGCCGCGAGGTTTTTCTGCCACGTCTATTATTTTGCTCCCTAAGCGGGAGAATGCTTGTAAATGGACGGAATTCAGACCTATCAGCTTATGCACGGTGTTCAACAAACTTATCACTAAGCTGTTGAATACCAGATTGAGTTCATTGCTGCCGCGTATCATCTCCCCCCCGCAGAGTGGTTTCGTTCCCGGTCGCCTCATTGGAGATAATGTTTTACTGACTCAGGAGCTTTTGCATACGTTGGATGATAGAGTGCGCGGAGGGAATACTATGCTGAAACTTGACATGGCCAAAGCATATGATCGCATGGATTGGGGATTCATCTACTCGATCCTTGCGGAGTTTGGTTTTGACCAGTTGTGGATTGACAGGATTAGAAGGTGTATCTCGGAATGTCGTTTCTCAGTCCTCTTGAATGGCCATCCTTGTGGTTTCTTCTCATCCACACGTGGCCTCAGACAAGGGGATCCTATCTCCCCTTCCTTGTTCATTATAGCTGCTGACTACTTCTCTCGCCTGCTCATCCAGAAGTTTCAGGCCTATCCTAGTATGCGATATCGACACGGAGGTATGTCTATTGTTTCACATCTTGCCTTTGCAGACGACATCATTATATTTGCCAATGGCCAGAAAAAGTCTATCAAAAGGGTTCTTGACTGTTTGGAACACTATGAGGGAGTTTCTGGACAACTGGTAAACCGGGATAAGAGTGGTCTTATTCTGCCTAGGCGATCATCGGATATTCAGATCCGCAGGCTCGTGATTCTAACTGGCTTTTCGCATCAGAGACAACCATTCACATACTTGGGAGTTCCGCTATTTAAAGGGGCCAAGAGGAGCTTTTTGTATGACGACCTCATTATGAAAGTCAGGAATAGGATTTCTGGATGGGCTTCACGTCTCCTATCTCCTGGTGGTATGATTACTTTACTGAGATCTGTTTTATCGTCCCTACCATTGTACCTCTTCCAGATTATGCGACCTCCTAAGGTCGTCTTGAAAAAGCTAGAGAGCATTTTTGCGCGATTCCTATGGGATTCGAAGGACCATGCACGTAGATTACATTGGCGGAGTTAGAAGGAGATATGTCGGCCAACTGATGAGGGTGGTCTTGGCTTTAGACGATTACAGGATACGGTGGACACATTCTCTCTGAAATTATGGTGGCAGTTTAGGTCTCAAGGTTCGCTTTGGGCTCAGTTCTTGCGGAGCAAATACGTAAAGGGACACATCCA
Organism: Fraxinus americana; assembly: GCA_035079005.1. Lineage (NCBI taxonomy): Eukaryota > Viridiplantae > Streptophyta > Magnoliopsida > Lamiales > Oleaceae > Fraxinus > Fraxinus americana. The sequence goes on along the minus strand of CM068726.1, from coordinate 27,804,977 downwards.
TCACTTGCAATTGTTCCTCATCCGGCCTCTCTGTTTGGAAGAGCGAAGAGATTTGGACCACGTCTTTGAGCCACATATTGCATGGGATCTCGGTTGTGGGCAGATTTTCTTTTGGCATGACTGCTGGATGGGCGAGGCTACATTGGCATCTGTCTTGCCTCATAGACAGCATACATCTGTTAAGGTGCAGGAATTTTTTGGAGAAACTGGATGGGATTTTGAGCGATTACTACAGATCCTCCCATCAGTTATGGCAGAACAGATTGCATCGATTCCCCTTTGCCTTGAAGCTTCGGATCGCATTTTTTGGAGGGCAACATCCGATGGTAGATTTACTACTAAATCAGCATGGCAGTTGATCCGTGCTAGCAAGCCAGCTCAGGATTCCTTTCGCTTATTATGGAACCCTGTCATTCCTCCCACCGTTTCTCTCTTCTGCTGGAGATTATGGCAGAACTTGATACCAGTGGATGTTATTATTCAGAGAAGGACTGGCATTCAATTGGCTTCCAAATGTGAGTGTTGCTCTGCGATCGAGACCATCACTCATATCTTTACTGACAGTAGCATTTCAGAGCAAGTATGGCAGCATTTTGGGGATTTATTTCATATTAATATGAGTCCAGGTGAAAGCGTTAGACAGATATTTCTACGTTGGAGGTACTCAGGACAGTTTACACGGACCGGGCACATTCGCATCATTATCCCTCTTTTGATTTTCTGGTTTCTTTGGACCGAGAGAAATGATGCGAACCACAGGAGTATCAATATCAGTGCGAGGCGTATCATATGGAGGGTCTATCGTATGATTTCATTCCTTCATACTGGTGGATTATTTCGACCGCTACATTGGCGGGATGACATGCAGGTCGCTCCATTCTTTGGTGTCTCTTTGAATCTTCCTATACCTCCATCCCCTACTGTGGTTTGGTGGCGCACCCCAGCAGTTGGATGTGTAAAGATCAATACCGATGGTTGTGTCAAGGATGGGCTTGCGAGTGGAGGAGGCATTATCAGGGATCATGCAGGAAACTGCATCAGTGCATTTTCAGCATCATATGGACAGTGCTTGATTTTAGAAGCTGAACTTAGGGCTATTCATGATGGTATACTGCTGGCTAGAGATCTTGGACTGTCAGATATATGGGTTGAAGCAGACTCTAGTGTGGCTATTCACTGTATCCTCAGAGGCGGTGGTCCGTGGACTATCCAGGGTATACGCCGACAGATTGTGGACTGTCTATCATTCGATAGATATACGATTTCCCATATCTTTAGAGAGGGGAATCAAGTTGCTGATGCACTTGCTACTGAGGGCTGGCATCATCGCAGATACCAAGTATATGGACCTACTAATTTACCACGACACATTAGGGCACTTCTTCAGATAGATAGATATGGTTTACCCAGCTTCAGAATTTGATTTTGTGATAGTTTATCTGTTTTTTACATTTACTTCTTCTGTTGCTTGTTTTTGTCTACAATTGTTCACATTTGCTCATTTTGGTAGGGAAATAGCACTTCCTTGTTTACTGTTTTACGCAACTCCTTTTGTAAGGGAAGTAGTACTTCCTTATTTACTGCGTTACTTTACTTTTGCTGTAAGGGAAGTAGTACTTCCTCATTTACTGCCTTCATTTACTTTAACTGTAAGGGAAGTAGTACTTCCTCATTTATTGCTTTGCTTTACTTCAGTTGTAACCACGGTATTCCTCCGCCACAAGTGAGGGCAAATTAATAAAATCTCGGAGGTACCGCCCTCCTTCCACTAAAAAAAAAAAACCCTAAACCCTAAACCCTAAACCAAACCCAAACCATTCTCACCCTTTTACTTTCTCTCTCTAGGCTCAAATGCTCTCCCTTCTCTCTAGAATTCACCAAAAATGCACCAAAATCACGAAAAAATTCGTCCTCTCAAACCTCCTGATTCTGGTACCATTACAAAGCCCTTGAAATCAGCTTCCATTACCAACAAACGGCATGAAATTTCACCAAGAAACGAAGAAGATATGAGCAATTTACTAAAACTGCCAAAAAACTTGCAATCGGCCGGAAACTCCAGCTCCGGCCACACCCACGCCGTCGGACCGGTACCGGTCGAAAGCCCATGTCCAGACGAAGCTAACCATGTAAGCAATTTACCCCAAACATCAAATCAAGAGCTCGAATTTCAGCCAAACAATCTGCCTGTCGCGAAGGCAGCGAAACCGGACTGTTCCAACGCGATTTCCGGCGTTGCTCCGACGATTCTGGGTGGCGGACCACCTGGGCTAGGTGCACCTTCACCTGGCGCACCTAGCCATGTAATGGGCATCTTCCAATTTGACTCCAATCGACGGGAATTTGAATTTGAAAAACCTGCTGCCACGGACTCGCGAACGGAAGAGGGCGTTTTGGTCAATTCCGGTGCAACCCAGGCCACCCATGCCGGCGGACCACCTGGGCTAACCCCCTCCCAGCCTTGTGCACCAAGCCCAGTACTGGGTCTTCGCCAATTTCATCCAAAACCCGATCAATTGATGGTTGCCATTAAAGGTACGTGCGAAAAACTTGGTTTTCATAACTTTGATGATTCTTCGTTGTTCCAAATTGTTAATTCGATGTGCGGAACATTAATTGGTGATGGTATGGTTATGGGTCAACAACCAATTGTGCCAATTAGTGGTCAAACTGATAAAATTAATTCTCCCCTATTGATTGAATGTGATGTTGAATTTAATGCTTCAATTGGTAATGATGTTGAGGTTTTGGCTCCAAATTCGACTTGTACTAATATTAGTGAAGGTCAAACGATCATGGGTAATGCGTCAGTTGGTAGAATTTCTGATCAATTGAATCCCACACATATCCCTACACATATGGTTAGTGAATTTCCTATATTGCCTATCTTGGGTACCTCGGCTTCTACGATTGTTAAGGAACATCCTACATCGAAATTAGATCCTCCCCCTACAACTTCGACCAATAGTTTGAAGAATCTCACGTCCAATTTTGAACCATCCTCACGGGCTAACCCCGGAACTGATAGTGGTGCCTCCAAATTGGCTAGTGGCCACCAGAGTCGTACCCAACAGACTCGTAATACACATAATAGGTCCATCCCAGCTGATTCTAATGCTCCGAGCTCTTCTAGACCAATTGTCCCACCTACTGTAATAGCAGGGGCTACCCAGAACCCCCGATCTTATGCTGCAGCACTGAATTGTAAACCCGCGATTACTCAAGCTGAAAGGAGTCAAAAGAAATCATTTGCTAATGTTCTCCGGGCTCCAGAGGACTCCAGATATCGGAGATTGGTTTCGAAAGAACCATACATTCATCATGGCGAGCCTGCAGTTTTCTTTGATGAATCAGATGAGCTATTTCTGGCCGAGGCTTACAGGTTTACCCTTGTTGGTAAATTTGTGCATCGTAAACCCTCTATGAATAAAGTACGTGAAAACTTCATGCGCTTTGGATTTACTGGTGATTATGAGATTGGCTTAATTGATGATGCACACATTATTATTCATATGGAGCACGAGGATGATTATTCACGATTATTCCTCAAACCTACATGGTACATTGATGGTTGTCCTATGCGGGTATTTAAATGGACTCCTAACTTCAGCCCACAGTATGAGGCCCCTATTGCTCCTGTTTGGGTGTCATTCCCATTGCTCCCTATTCATTTTCGGGATAAGAGTGCTCTCTTCGCCATAGCTAAGACTATTGGGCTTCCCCTTCGTATTGATGAGGCCACTTCTGATCTTCGTCGGCCTAGTGAAGCGAGAGTTTGTGTTGAGGCTGACTTGGAATGTAAGCTACCTGATAGAGTCTGGATTGAGCGGGAGAAATGGGGTGGCTATTGGCAACCAGTTGTCTATGATAACGTTCCGGATTTCTGTTTTCGATGCAGACATTTTGGACATATGGATGAAAAATGTCCTAGTAGCGCACATTCCCCGCCACCTTTGGCACCCTTTGTGGTTCCCAATCAAAATGCTAGGCCTCCAACATTGGCACCCCCTGTGGTTGCTGATCAAAATGCTAGGCCTCCACCAGCCCCGGCAAAGGACAAGGGTAAGGGAAAGGAAGTTTCGAATGCGCCTCGCCAGAGATGGACCCCGATTAAGCGCACTCAGAAACAACAGGATGGCACATCCTCGTTGAGTTCCCATTCTCATTCCGAGAATATCACGGTCATTCCCCCAACTATCCCGCCTACCACAGTGATTACAGCTCATACGGCTACTACTTCGGCTGCTCCACCCGTTACATGTACTATCGAGCCCCATGTCAATTTTTCTATTCCACAAGCTCAGTCGGCAGTTGCTCCCATGCTGGTAGGCCACCATGACCAATCAATTTCCAAATCTGATGCTCAACCAATTGCTCAGTCCTTGGAGCCGATCAGTACTACCCAAGCGATTAGTAGTTCTATATACTTTGATCCTCTTCTCGAGGATATGATGGAGAGGCCACGGGACTTGGTTGGTTTGGATGTGCCAGTCTCACCTACACATTGTCAGCAGAATTTAGAGGCTTCTTTATCTACTCAGTCAGACTCGGAGAGTTTCTCTCAGATTGAAGTCCATCACCAGGGTCCTTTCCGCCGATCTTCTTTTGAGGATTTAGCTAGCATGGCTGACAGAACGGAGGATGATGGTTTTGTACCTGTTGGTCGTAAGAGGACCGCTAAAGTCACAGGTACTTCAATCTCTAGGATGGCGACCAGGAGTCGGTCGCAGGATACCTCCTCCCGCATTTCCAGATGAGTGCCATCATCTGGAATGTGCGGGGTGTAGCTAATGTAGCTACTCGCAGACGCCTGAAGAAACTTATTCTACTTCATCAGGTTTATTTCTTGGTTATTTTGGAACCTATGGTCTTGGATAAGAGTTTTGATTTTGTTCGCCGATATCTTCACTTCGACTACGGTGCTCAGAATGAATCGAATAAGATTTGGTGTTTCTGGTGTGTTGGTACGGACATTACGGTTCTTCAGGATCACAATCAGTTTCTACATGTTAAAGTGGTTGATCCCAGATTTGCTAGACCAATTTGCTTGACGGCAGTTTATGCAGCTTGTGAGGCTTCGACTAGGAGGGATTTGTGGGCAGGCCTTCACCATATTTCTATCTCTATGGATGACCCTTGGTTAGTTGGGGGAGACTTCAATGTTATTACTCACGATGGCGAGCGTACAGGGCACAGTAGGAGAGATCGTGGGTCTACTGCCTTTTCTGATATGATGCTTGATTGTGGTCTGGAGGATGCGGGATTTTCTGGGACCCAGTTCACCTGGACGAATGGGAGAGTCAGTAAGAGGTTGGACAGAGTCCTGATTAATCCTATTGCTGCAGATTTTTGTAGACAATTTACTGTGACGCATCTTAATCGTACCTCTTCCGATCATTCGCCCCTCCTCCTTCATTGGACTACTGAGGATGATTTGGGCCCAAGACCGTTTCGTTTTCTCAATGTTTGGACGAAACATCATGATTTCTTAGCCTTTGTCAATCAGAAGTGGTCATTTCCTACTCAACTCACTGGGATGGCTGCTCTCTGGGAGAAATTCTTCAGGCTGAAACAGGGATTACGGTGGTGGAATCGGCAAGTATTTGGGGATGTTTTCCAACGGGTTAGGGAGGCTGAAGAGAGAGTTGACCATGCCGAGATTGAGTTCGATAGTGACCCTACACCGGGACACAGGGATTCACTACATCGTTCACAGGCTGAATTAAACCGCACCCTGGCCATTGAAGAGGGATTTTGGAAGCAAAAGGCTGGCTCCCGTTGGGTGTGTGAGGGAGACCGCAACACACGATATTTCCATTCTATGGTCCAAGGAAGACGGATCAAGTCTCGTATCAGGAATATCACGAAGGAGACAGGGGAAGTCTTATCTACCCCTACTGACATACAGAGATCGGCAATAGAGTTCTTTCAGGATTTACTTGCTGCACCGACACAGCCTTTGGACCCCATCCGTCCTAATATCATACCCAAAATTTTGACGGAGGCTGATAATATGGAACTCAACCGTCTCCCTTTGATCGACGAGGTGCGAGAGGCCATATTCAGTATTGATGCTGACAGTGTTGCTGGACCTGATGGATTTTCATCCTTATTTTATCAGCACTGTTAGGAAATCATTAAAGATGATGTTTTTAATGCGGTCACTGATTTCTTTGAGGGTGGCCATTTGCCGCGAGGTTTTTCTGCCACGTCTATTATTTTGCTCCCCAAGCGGGAGAATGCTTGTAAATGGACGGAATTCAGACCTATCAGCTTATGCACGGTGTTCAACAAACTTATCACTAAGCTGTTGAATACCAGATTGAGTTCATTGCTGCCGCGTATCATCTCCCCCCCGCAGAGTGGTTTCGTTCCCGGTCGCCTCATTGGAGATAATGTTTTACTGACTCAGGAGCTTTTGCATACGTTGGATGATAGAGTGCGCGGAGTTTGGTTTTGACCAGTTGTGGATTGACAGGATTAGAAGGTGTATCTCGGAATGTCGTTTCTCGGTCCTCTTGAATGGCCGTCCTTGTGGTTTCTTCATATCCACACGTGGCCTCAGACAAGGAGATCCTATCTCCCCTTCCTTGTTCATTATAGCTGCTGACTACTTATCTCGACTGCTCATCCAGAAGTTCCAAGCATATCCTAGTACGCAGTATCGACATGGAGGTATGTCTATTGTTTCACATCTTGCCTTCGCAGACGACATCATTATATTTGCCAATGGCCAGAAAAAGTCTATCAAAAGGGTTCTTGACTGTTTGGAACACTATGAGGGAGTTTCTGGACAACTGGTTAACCGAGATAAGAGTGGTCTTATTCTGCCTAGGCGATCATCGGATATTCAGATCCGCAGGCTCGTGATTCTTACTGGCTTTTTGCATCAGAGTCAACCATTCACATACTTGGGAGTTCCGCTATTTAAAGGGGCGAAGAGGAGCTTTTTGTACGACGACCTCATTATGAAAGTCAGGAATAGGATTTCTGGATGGGCTTCACGTCTCCTATCTCCTGGTGGTAGGATTACTTTACTGAGATCTGTTTTATCGTCCCTACCATTGTACCTCTTCCAGATTCTGCGACCTCCTAAGGTCGTCTTGAAAAAGTTGGAGAGCATTTTTGCGCGATTCCTATGGGATTCGAAGGACCATGCACGTAGATTACATTGGCGGAGTTGGAAGGAGATATGTCGGCCAACTGATGAGGGTGGTCTTGGCTTTAGACGATTAGAGGATACGGTGGACACATTTTCTCTGAAATTATGGTGGCAGTTGAGGTCTCAAGGTTCGCTTTGGGCTCAGTTCACGGGCAAATCGTAAAGGGACACATCCATCACTTGCAATCGTTTCCTCATTCGGCCTCCCCGTTTGGAAGAGACCGAAAAGATTTGGACCACGTGGCCGAGCCACATATTGCATGGGATCTCGGTTTTGGGCAGATTTTCTTTTGGCATGACCGCTTTGGATGGGCGAGGCTACATTGGCATCTGTCTTGCCTCATAGACAGCATACATCTGTTAAGGTGCAGGAATTTTTTGGAGAAACTGGATGGGATTTTGAGCGATTACTACAGATCCTCCCATCAGTTATGGCAGAACAGATTGCATCTATTCCCCTTTGCCTTGAAGATTCGGATCGCATTTTTTGGAGGGCCACATCCGATGGTAGATTTACTACTAAATCAGCATGGCAGTTGATCCGTGCTAGCAAGCCAGCTCAGGATTCCTTTCGCTTATTATGGAACCCTGTCATTCCTCCCACCGTTTCTCTCTTCTGTTGGAGATTATGGCAGAACTTGATACCAGTGGATGTTATTATTCAGAGAAGGACGGGCATTCAATTGGCTTCCAAATGTCAGTGTTGCTCCGCGATCGAGACCATCATTCATATCTTTACTGACAGTAGTATTTCAGAGCAAGTATGGCAGCATTTTGGGGATTTATTTCATATTAATATGAGTCCAGGTGAAAGTGTTAGACAGAGATTTCTTCGTTGGAGGTACTCAGGACAGTTTACATGGAACGGGCACATTCGCATCATTATCCCTCTTTTGATTTTCTGGTTTCTTTGGATCGAGAGAAATGATGCGAAACACAGGAGCATTAATATCAGTGCGAGGCGTATCATATGGAGGGTCTATCGTATGATTTCATTCCTTCATACTGGTGGATTATTTCGACCGCTGCATTGGCGGGATGACATGCAGGTCGCTCAATTCTTTGGAGTCTCTTTGACTCTTCCTATACCTCCAACGAAGATCAATACCGATGGTTGTGTCAAGGATGGGCTTGCGAGTGGAGGAGGCATTATCAGGGATCATGCAGGAAACTGCATCAGTGCATTTTCAGCATCATATGGACAGTGCTTGATTTTAGAAGCTGAACTTAGGGCTATTCATGATGGTATACTGCTGGCTAGAGATCTTGGACTGTCAGATATATGGGTTGAGGCAGACTCAAGTGTGGCTATTCACTGTATTCTCAGAGGCGGTGGTCCGTGGACTATCCAAGGCATACGCCGACAGATTGTGGATTGTCTATCATTCGATAGAGATACGATTTCCCATATCTTTAGAGAGGGGAATCAAGTTGCTGATGCACTTGCTACTGAGGGCTGGCATCATCGCAGATACCAGGTATATGGACCTACTAATTTACCACGACACATTAGGGCACTTCTTCAGATAGATAGATATGGTTTACCCAGCTTTAGAATTTGATTTTGTGATTGTTTATCTGTTATTTGCATTTATTTCTTCTGTTGCTTGTTTTTGTCTACAATTGTTCACATTTGCTCATTTTGTTAGGGAAATAGTACTTCCTTGTTTACTGTTTTACGCAACTCCTTCTGTAAGGGAAGTAGTACTTCCTTATTTACTGCGTTACTTTACTTTTGCTGTAAGGGAAGTAGTACTTCCTCATTTACTGCTTTCATTTACTTTAACTGTAAGGGAAGTAGTACTTCCTCATTTATTGCTTTGCTTTCCCTCAGTTGTAACCACGGTATTCCTCCGCCAAAAGTGAGGGCATATTAATAAAATCTCGGAGGTACCGCCCTCCTTCCACAAAAAAAAAAAAAAACCCTAAACCCTAAACCCCATTGTTCACCTTACACTTTCTCTCTCTAACCCCAAATGCTCTCCCTTCTCTCTAAAATTGTCAAAGATGCAAAAAAAATCCGTAAAATTTCGTCATCCAAAACCACCAGATAATGGTACCATTGGAAAGCCCATTACATCAGCTTCCCATAGCAACAAGAATCATCAAATTTCGCCAAGAAACGAAGAAGTTATGGACGTTTTAAAAAAACTGCCAATTGAGGAAGAAACGGCCGGAATAGGCTCCTCCGGCGGGACCCATGCCGGCGGTCACATACTGGTCGACAGCCCACACTCAGGCGACCTCACCCCAGGTGGTAATTCGTCCAACACATCTCCCAAACTCAACCAATTGAAGGCGCAAGATCCGGCAGTTTCGCTGCCCGCGAGTTCGGCCACTTCAGTTGCGATTTCCGGCGCCGCCACGGCGACTCTGGACGGCGCACCACCTGGGCTAGGTGCGTCCTCACCTGGCGCACCTAGCCCAGCAATGGGCTTCCCCCAATTTGACCCCAAACTGATCCAATTGAATTTTCAAAATCCGGCTGTTCTGACTTCGCATGCGCAGAATCTGATTTCCTCCAATTCCGGTGCAACCCCGGTCACCCAAGGTGGCGCACCACCTGTTCTGGCTCCCTCACAGCCTGGTGCACCTAGCCCAGTACCGGGTCTTCCCCAATTTCAACGAAATCCTGATCAATTGTTGGCGACAATTAAAGGTATGTTCAAAAAAATTGGATTTTCTGATTTTGATGATTCTTCTTTACTACATTTGTTTAATTCGAGTGGGGGAACTTTAATTGATAACGGTAAGGCCATGGGTCAAACGTTAATTGCTCCAATTAGTGCTCCGATTGTGCCAACTAGTGGTCAAACTGATGAAATTAAATCCTCTCCTGTGATTGAGTGTGATGTTGATCGTAGTGCTTCAATTGATCATGATGTAGAGGTTATAGCTCCCAATTTAGATTGTACCAATGTTATTGAAGGTCAAACGACCATGGGTAATGCGTCACTTGGTAGAATTAACGATCGATTGAATCCCAAACCTATCCCTACACATATGACCACTGCATCTCCTCCAACTTTGGGTACTTCGGATCCTGTAATTGCTAAGGAACATTCCACAGTGAAATTAGCCCCCCCTACTACTATTTCCATGGCCATGCAACCGACCAATAGTTTGAAGAATCTCACGTCCAATTTTCAACCATCCTCCCGGGTTAATCCCGGAACTGATACTATTCCCTCCAAATTGGCTAGTGGACATCAGAACCGTACTCAACATACCCGAAATATACAGAATAGGTCCACTCAAGCTGAATCCAATGCCCCGAGCTCTAGTAGACCACCCGTTCCACCTGCTGGTATAGCGGGGGTCTCCCAGCCCCCTAGATCATACGCTGCTGCACTAAATTGCAAACCTGCAATTACACAAGCTGAGAGGAGTCAGAGGAAATCACTTGCAAACGTACTTCGTGCTCCAGAGGACTCCAGATATCGGAGTTTGGTCTCGAAGGAACCATATATTCACCACGGTGAACCAGCAGTATTTTTTGACGAATCGGACGAGCTATTTCTGGCCGAGGCTTACAGGTTTACCCTTGTTCGTAAATTTGTGCACCGCAAGCCCTCTATGAACAAAGTACGTGACAACTTTCTGCGCTTTGGGTTTAATGGTGATTATGAGATTGGCTTAATTGATGAGGCACACATTATTATTCATTTGGCGCACGAGGATGATTATTCACGATTATTCCTCAAACCCACTTGGTACATTGATGGATGTCCTATGCGGGTCTTCAAATGGACTCCTAACTTTAGCCCTCAGTATGAGGCTCCTATTGCTCCTGTTTGGGTGTCATTCCCATTGCTCCCTATTCATTTTCGGGATAAGAGTGCTCTTTTCACTATAGCCAAGACTATTGGGCTTCCCCTTCGTATCGACGAAGCAACTTCTGATCTTCGTCGGCCTAGTGAAGCTAGGGTTTGTGTTGAGGCTGATTTGGAATGTAGACTACCTGATAGAGTCTGGATCGAACAGGAGAAATGGGGTGGTTATTGGCAGCCTGTTATCTATGATAAGGTCCCGGATTTCTGTTTTCGCTGCAGACACTTTGGACATATGGATGAAAAATGTCCTAGAAGCTCACATACTTCTCCACCAATAGCACCCCCTGTGGATATTAATCAAAATGATAGACCTCCACCGGTCCCAGCCAAGGATAAGGGTAAAGGAAAGGAAGTGTTGATTGTTCCTCGCCAGAGATGGACCCCGATTAAGCGCAATCAGAATAGACAGGATGGGACATCATCTTTGAGTTCCCATCCCAACTCCGAGAATATCGAGTCCATACCTCCACCTACTCCTTCTAATACAGTTATGGATGCTCATACGGCTACTACTTCGGCTGCTCCAATCGCCACCAGTAACATTGATCCACATGTCACTTTCTCTATACCACCAGATCAGTCAGCTGTAGATCCCATTTTAGTGGGCCATCATGCCCAACCAACTCCCAAATCTGATGCCCGACCAGTTGCTTTATCCACAGATCCGATCAGCAGTACCCACGGGACTGGTTGTTTGGCTGTGCCAGTCTCACCTACACACTGTCAGCAAAATTTGGAGGCTTCTCTTTCCACTCAGTCAGATTCTGAGAGTGTCTCTCAGATTGAGGTCCATCATCAGGGTTCCTTCCGAAGATCCTCGTTTGATGATTTGGCAGGTATGGCTGACAGAACGGAGGATGATGGTTTTGTTCCAGTTGGTCGTAAGAGGACCACCAAAGTCACTAACACCTCAGTCTCTAGGATGGCGACCAGGAGTCGGTCGCAGGATACCTCCTCACGCGTTTCCAGATGAGTGCCATCATCTGGAATGTGCGAGGCGTAGCTAGTGTAGCTACTCGCAGACGCCTGAAGAAACTTATTCTACTTCATCGGGTTTATTTCTTGGTTATTTTGGAACCTATGGTATTAGAAAAGAGTTTTGATTTCGTTCGACGATATCTTCATTTCGACTACGGTGCTCACAATGAATCGAATAAGATTTGGTGTTTTTGGTGTGTTGGTACGGATATTACGGTTCTTCAGGATCACACTCAGTTTCTACATATCAAAGTGGTTGATCCCAGACTTGCTAGACCAATTTGCTTGACGGCCGTTTATGCAGCATGTGAGGCTTCGACTAGGAGAGACTTGTGGGCGGGTCTTCACCACATTTCCATCTCCATGGACGACCCTTGGTTAGTTGGGGGAGACTTCAATGTTATTACTCACGATGGCGAGCGTACAGGGCACAGTAGGAGAGATCGTGGGTCTACTGCCTTTTCTGATATGATGCTCGATTGTGGTCTGGAGGATGCTGGATTTACTGGGTCCCAGTTCACCTGGACGAATGGGAGAGTCAGTAAGAGGTTGGACAGAGTCCTGATTAATCCTATTGCTGTTGATTTTTGTAGACAATTTACTGTGACCCATCTTAATCGGACCTCTTCCGATCATTCTCCCCTCCTTCTTCGTTGGACTTCTGAGGATGATTTGGGCCCGCGACCGTTCCGGTTCCTTAATGTGTGGACAAAACATCATGATTTCTCAACGTTTGTCTCTCAGAAGTGGTCACTCCCTACACCTCTTACGGGAATGGCTGCTTTTTGGGAGAAAATCTTCAGGCTGAAACAGGGCTTACGATGGTGGAACCGACATGTTTTTGGAGATGTTTTCCAACGGGTTAGGGACGCTGAGGCTAGAGTTGATCAGGCGGAGGCCGAGTTCGATAGTGATCCTACACCGGAACATAGAGATTCACTTCATCGTTCACAGGCTGAATTAAACCTCACCCTAGCAATTGAAGAGGGTTTTTGGAAGCAAAAGGCTGGTTCCCGTTGGGCGTGTGAGGGAGACCGCAACACACGATATTTCCACTCTATGGTCCAGGGCAGAAGAATCAAATCTCGTATCAGGAATATCACGAAGGAGACAGGGGAAGTTCTATCTACCCCTACTGACATACAGAGATCGGCAATCTCGTTCTTTCAGGATTTACTTGCTGCACCTACACAGCCTTTGGACCCCATCCGTCCTAATATCATACCCAAAATTTTGACGGAGGCTGATAATATGGAACTCAACCGTCTCCCTTTGATCGACGAGGTGCGAGAGGCCATATTCGGTATTGATCTTGACGGTGTTCTTTGGACCTGATGGATTTTCATCCTTATTTTATCAGCACTGTTGGGATATTATTAAAGATGATGTTTTCGATGCGGTCATTGATTTCTTTGAGGGAGGCCATTTGCCGCGAGGTTTTTCTGCCACGTCTATTATTTTGCTCCCCAAGCGGGAGAATGCTTGTAAATGGACGGAATTCAGACCTATCAGCTTATGCACGGTGTTCAACAAACTTATCACTAAGCTGTTGAATACCAGATTGAGTTCATTGCTGCCGCGTATCATCTCCCCCCCCAGAGTGGTTTCGTTCCCGGTCGCCTCATTGGAGATAATGTTTTACTGACTCAGGAGCTTTTGCATACGTTGGATGATAGAGTGCGCGGTGGGAATACTATGCTGAAACTTGACATGGCCAAAGCATATGATCGCATGGATTGGGGATTCATCTACTCGATCCTTGCGGAGTTTGGTTTTGACCAGTTGTGGATTGACAGGATTAGAAGGTGTATCTCGGAATGTCGTTTCTCGGTCCTCTTGAATGGCCGTCCTTGTGGTTTCTTCACATCCACACGTGGCCTCAGACAAGGGGATCCTATCTCCCCTTCCTTGTTCATTATAGCTGCTGACTACTTATCTCGCCTGCTCATCCAGAAGTTCCAGGCCTATCCTAGTATGCAGTATCGACATGGAGGTATGTCTATTGTTTCACATCTTGCCTTCGCAGACGACATCATTATATTTGCCAATGGCCAGAAAAAGTCTATCAAAAGGGTTCTTGAATGTTTGGAACACTATGAGGGAGTTTCTGGCCAACTGGTAAACCGAGACAAGAGTGGTCTTATTCTGCCTAGGCGATCATCGGATATACAGATCCGCAGGTTCGTGATTCTTACTGGCTTTTCGCATCAGAGACAACCATTCACATACTTGGGAGTTCCGCTATTTAAAGGGGCCAAGAGGAGCTTTTTGTACGACGACCTCATTATGAAAGTCAGGAATAGGATTTCTGGATGGGCTTCACGTCTCCTATCTCCTGGTGGTAGGATTACTTTACTGAGATCTGTTTTATTGTCCCTACCATTGTACCTCTTCCAGATTATGCGACCTCCTAAGGTCGTCTTGAAAGAGCTGGAGAGCATTTTTGGGCGATTCCTATGGGATTCGAAGGACCATGCACGTAGATTACATTGGCGGAGTTGGAAGGAGATATGTCGGCCAACTGAGGAGGGTGGTCTTGGCTTTAGACGATTACAGGATACGGTGGACACATTCTCTCTGAAATTATGGTGGCAGTTTAGGTCTCAAGGTTCGCTTTGGGCTCAGTTCTTACTGGGCAAATACTGTAAAGGGACACATCCATCACTTACAAATGTTCCTCATTCAGCATCCCCTGTTTGGAAGAGACTGAAACGATTTGGACCACGTGCTGAACCACATATTGCATGGGACCTCGGTTCTGGGCAGATTTTCTTTTGGCATGACTGCTGGATGGGCGAAGCTACATTGGCATCTGTCTTGCCTCATAGACAGCATACATCTGTTAAGGTGCAGGAATTTTTTGGAGAAACTGGATGGGATTTTGAGCGATTACTACAGATCCTCCCATCAGTTATGGCAGAACAGATTGCATCTATTCCCCTTTGCCTTGAAGCTTCGGATCGCATTTTTTGGAGGGCCACATCCGATGGTAGATTTACTACTAAATCAGCATGGCAGCTGATCCGTGCTAGCAAGCCAGCTCAGGATTCCTTTCGCTTATTGTGGAACCCTGTCATCCCTCCCACCGTTTCTCTCTTCTGCTGGAGATTATGGCAGAATTTGATACCAGTGGATGTTATTATTCAGAGAAGGACTGGCATTCAATTGGCTTCCAAATGTCAGTGTTGCTCCGCGATCGAGACCATCACTCATATCTTTACTGACAATAGTATTTCAGAGCAAGTATGGCAGCATTTTGGAGATTTATTTCATATTAATATGAGTCCAGGTGAAAGCGTTAGACAGAGATTTCTTCGTTGGAGGTATTCAGGACAGTTTACACGGAACGGGCACATTCGCATCATTATCCCTCTTTTGATTTTTTGGTTTCTTTGGACCGAGAGAAATGATGCGAAGCACAGGAGCATTAATATCAGTGCGAGGCGTATCATATGGAGGGTCTATCGTATGATTTCATTCCTTCATACTGGTGGATTATTTCGACCGCTGCATTGGCGGGATGACATGCAGGTCGCTCAATTCTTTGGTGTCTCTTTGACTCTTCCTATACCTCCATCCCCTATTGTGGTTTGGTGGCGCACCCCAGCAGTTGGATGTGTAAAGATCAATACCGATGGTTGTGTCAAGGATGGGCTTGCGAGTGGAGGAGGCATTATCAGGGATCATGCAGGAAACTGCATCAGTGCATTTTCAGCATCATATGGACCATGCCTGATCTTAGAAGCTGAACTTAGGGCTATTCATGATGGTATACTGCTGGCTAGAGATCTTGGACTGTCAGATATATGGGTTGAGGCAGACTCTAGTGTGGCTATTCACTGTATTCTCAGAGGCGGTGGTCCGTGGACTATCCAGGGCATACGCCGACAGATTGTGGATTGTCTATCATTCGACAGAGATACGATTTCCCATATCTTTAGAGAGGGGAATCAAGTTGCAGATGCACTTGCTACTGAGGGCTGGCACCATCGCAGATACCAGGTATATGGACCTACTAATTTACCACGACACATTAGGGCACTTCTTCAGATAGATAGATATGGTTTACCCAGCTTTAGAATTTGATTTTGTGATAGTTTATCTGTTTTTTGCATTTACCTCTTCTGTTGCTTGTTTTTGTCTACAATTGTTCACATTTGCTCATTTTGTTAGGGAAATAGTACTTCATTGTTTACTGTTTTACGCAACTCCTTTTGTAAGGGAAGTAGTACTTCCTTATTTACTGCTTTACTTTACTTTTGCTGTAAGGGAAGTAGTACTTCCTCATTTACTGCTTTCATTTACTTTAACTGTAAGGGAAGTAGTACTTCCTCATTTATTGCTTTGCTTTACTTCAGTTGTAACCACGGTATTCCTCCGCCATAAGTGAGGGCATATTAATAAAATCTCGGAGGTCCCGCCCTCCTTCCACTAAAAAAAAAAAAAAAAAAAAAACCCTAAACCCTAAACCCTACACCCTAAACCCTATGACCACCTTACACTTTCTCTCTCTAACCCCAAATGCTCTCCCTTCTCTCTAAAATCGCCCAAAATGCAAAAAAAATCCGTAAAATTTCGTCGTCCAAAACCCCCCACATAATGGTACCATTGGAAAGCCCATAACATCAGCTTCCCATAGCAACAAGAATCATCAAATTTCACCTAGAAACGAAGAAGTTATGGACATTTTTCAAAAACTGCCATTTGAGGAAAAATTGGCCGGAACAGCAACCTCCGGCCGGACCCATGCCGGCGGTCATGTACCGGTCGACAGCCCACACTCAGGAGACCTCACACATGGTGGCAATTCGTCCAAAACACCTCCTAAACTCAACGAATTGAAGATGCAAATTCCGGCAGTTTCGCTACCTGCGATTTCCCCCCATTCAATTGCAAATTACTCCTCGATCCAGGATGCCCATGGCGAAGGACCACCTGGGCTGGATTACCCACCCCTAGACGATGCCAATGGTGTGCTTAATTTGATAAAATCAGTTATACAGCCGAACGAATTTGAATCTGCACCTAGCGCTGTCGCGACTGCAGCGAACCACGGACTGCACTTTGAAGATCCTGGCTCCGTTGGGCTGACCCATGGTGGCGGACCAAGTGGGTTAGGCCAACCATCCTCTGGGCCACCTCCTACAGCAATGGGTCCAGCCAATTGTGCCACCAAAATCGCCGAATTGATGAATGAAATCAGTGTTCTTCGCGAAAATTCCGGGTCTGACCAATTGGATGATTCTATGCTTCTACAAATGCTTAATTCAGCTAGGAAATCATCAATTGAGGTTAGTAACATCATGGGTAAGCACCCAATTGATCCAATTAACAAACAAAAATCTGATTTGATTAATTCTTGTGAACCTATGCATGATACTAGTTTTGTTGCTGAAATTGGTGGGAATGTTGATGGTTTTTGTGTTAATTCTGCTCATACTACTGCAATTGGGGATCCTAAGTTTATGGGTAACATGTCAATTGGAAAAAATATTGATCGATTGCACCCCAATTCAATACCTCAACCTACGGGTAAGTTACCTATTGTTAGTTCCGATACTCAAGTGAATCATAACCTCGTCTCCCCAACTCCTAATTTGGGTGGCTCGACCTCTACAATTGATAAGACACCACCAACACTGAATTATGCTCCTACCATTCCACCTCCGATGCCCATTCCACCGACCAATAACTCGATGAAAATCTCATCTAATTTTGAACCCCCTCCGCGAGTACCGCTCCAAGCAGACAATGCCGCTTCTAAGCTGGGTTCAGCTAAACCATCTACTGTTCCTTCTGGATTTGCGGGAGCTACCCAACCCCCTCGATCTTATGCCGCGGCTCTTAATTGCAAACCCGCAATTACTCAGGCTGAAAGGAGTTACAGGAAATCTTTTGCGCACGTCCTTAGTGCTCCGGAGGATTCCCGATATCGGAGCCTGGTTTCTAAGGAACCTTACATCCACCATGGAGAGCCTGCAGTATTTTTCGACGAATCAGATGAATTATTTTTGGCGGAAGCTTACAGATTCACCCTTATTGGTAAATTTATGCATCGCAAACCCTCCATGAATAAGGTACGTGAAAACTTTATGCGCTTTGGATTTACTGGTAATTATGAAATTGGCCTCATTGATGAAGCACACATTATTATTCACCTGGCGCACGAGGATGATTACTCACGATTATTCCTCAAACCTACTTGGTACATTGATGGATGTCCTATGCGTGTTTTTAAATGGACTCCTAACTTTAGCCCACAATATGAGGCTCCTATTGCTCCTATTTGGGTATCATTTCCTTTGCTTCCAATTCATTTTCGGGATAAGAGTGCTCTGTTTGCCATAGCTAAGGCTATTGGGCTTCCCCTCCGTATTGACGAAGCAACTTCTGATCTTCGCCGTCCGAGCGAAGCTAGGGTTTGTGTTGAGGTTGATTTAGAATGTAGACTTCCTGATAGAGTCTGGATTGAAAGGGAGAAATGGGGTGGATATTGGCAGCCTGTGGTCTATGATAAGGTCCCGTATTTTTGCTTTCGATGTAGACATTTTGGGCACATGGATGACAAATGTTCCAGTAACTCCCATCCCCCACCACCATCGATGCCCCCTTTGGCTACTGATCAGCCTGTTAAGCCTCTACCTGTCCTGGCTAAAGATAAGGGTAAAGGGAAGGAAGCTGTGACTGCTCCTCGCCAAAGATGGACGCCGGTTAAACGCACTCAGAAGATACAGGAGGGCACATGTTCCCACTCTACTTCTGAAAATACTACTTCCATTCCTCCCACTATCCCCGTTACTACTGTTATTGCTGCTCAGACAGCCACTACTTCCTTTGCTACACCTGTTTTACGTACCATCGATCCACAGATCACTCTTTCTGTACCACCGAATCCATCAACCGTTGCTCCAACTCGTAGGAGAATATGATGGAGAGGCCACAGAACTCCGTGGGGTTAGAAGTGCCAGGTTCACCTACACGTTGTCAACAGAATTTGGAAGCTTCCCTATCTACTCAGTCAGATTCAGAGAGCTTTTCTCATATAGAAGTTCACCAACAAGGTTCCTTTCGTAGATCTTCGTCGGAGGACTTAGTAGCCATGGCTGATAGGATGGAGGATGATGGTTTTGTTCCTGTTGGTCGTACGAGGACCTCTAAAGTCACTAGCATCTCAGTTCCTAGGATGGCGACCAGGAGTCGGTCGCAAGATACCTCATCAAGTGTTTCCAGATGAGTGCCATCATCTGGAATGTGCGGGGTGTAGCTAGTGTAGCTACTCGCAGACGCCTGAAGAAACTGATTCTACTTCATCAGGTTTATTTCTTGGTTATTTTGGAACCTATGGTATTGGAAAAGAGTTTTGATTTTGTTCGCCGATATCTTCATTTTGACCACGGTGCTCAGAATGAATCGAATAAGATTTGGTGCTTCTGGTGTACTGGTACGGAGATTTCGATTCTTCAGGATCACACTCAATTTCTACATGTTAAAGTGGTTGATCCCAGACTTGCTAGACCAATTTGCTTGACGGCCGTTTATGCAGCATGTGAGGCCTCCACTAGGAGGGACCTGTGGGCGGGTCTTCACCACATTTCCATCTCCATGGATGACCCTTGGTTAGTTGGGGGAGACTTCAATGTTATTACTCACGATGGCGAGTGTACTGGACACTGTAGAAGAGATCGTGGTTCTACTGCCTTTTCTGATATGATGCTCGATTGTGGTCTGGAGGATGCAGGATTTTCTGGATCCCAGTTCACCTGGACGAATGGGAGAGTCAGTAAGAGGTTGGACAGAGTCCTGATTAATCATGTTGCTGCTGATTTCTGTAGACAATTTAATGTGACCCACCTTAATCGGACCTCTTCCGATCATTCGCCCCTCCTTCTTCATTGGACTTCTGAGGATGATTTGGGCCCGCGACCGTTCCGCTTCCTCAATGTGTGGACGAAACATCACGATTTCTCAGCGTTTGTCTCTCAGAAGTGGTCGCTCCCTACCCATCTTACGGGAATGGCTGCTCTTTGGGAGAAAATCTTCAGGCTGAAACAGGGCTTACGGTGGTGGAACCGACATGTTTTTGGAGATGTTTTCCAACGGGTCAGGGACGCTGAGGCTAGAGTTGATCATGCAGAGATTGAGTTTGATAGTGACCCCACACCTGAACACAGAGATTCACTTCATCGTTCACAGGCTGAATTAAACCTCACCCTCGCAATTGAAGAAGGGTTTTGGAAGCAAAAGGCTGGTTCCCGTTGGGCGTGTGAGGGAGACCGCAACACACGATATTTCCACTCTATGGTCCAAAGCAGAAGAATCAAATCGCGTATTAGGAATATCACGAAGGAGACAGGGGAAGTTCTATCTACCCCTACTGACATACAGAGATCGGCAATCTCGTTCTTTCAGGATTTACTTGCTGCACCTACACAGCCTTTGGACCCCATCCGTCCTAATATCATACCCAAAATATTGACGGAGGTTGATAATATGGAACTCAACCGCTTACCTTTGATCGACGAGGTGCGAGAGGCTATATTCAGTATTGATGCTGATAGTGTTGCTGGACCTGATGGATTTTCATCCTTATTTTATCAGCACTGTTGGGAAATCATTAAAGATGATGTTTTTAATGCGGTCACTGATTTCTTTGAGGGTGGCCATTTGCCGCGAGGTTTTTCTGCCACGTCTATTATTTTGCTCCCTAAGCGGGAGAATGCTTGTAAATGGACAGAATTCAGACCTATCAGCTTATGCACGGTATTCAACAAACTTATCACTAAGCTGTTGAATACCAGATTGAGTGCATTACTGCCGCGAATCATCTCCCCACCGCAGAGTGGCTTCGTTCCTGGTCGCCTGATTGGCGATAATGTGTTATTGACTCAGGAGCTTTTACATACGTTGGACGATAACGTGCGCGGAGGGAATGTTATGCTGAAACTTGACATGGCCAAAGCATATGATCGTATGGATTGGGGATTCATCTACTCGATCCTTGCGGAGTTTGGTTTTGACCAGTTATGGATTGACAGGATTAGAAGGTGTATCTCCGAATGTCGCTTCTCTGTCCTCTTGAATGGTCGTCCTTGTGGTTTCTTCTCATCCACACGTGGCCTCAGACAAGGAGACCATATCTCCCCTTCTCTGTTCATTATAGCTGCTGACTACTTCTCTTGACTGCTCATCCAGAGGTTCCAGACCTATCCTAGTATGCAGTATCGACATGGAGGTATATCTATTGTTTCACATCTTGCTTTTGCAGACGACATCATCATATTTGCCAATGGCCAGAAAAAGTCTATCAAAAGGGTCCTTGATTGTTTGGAACACTATGGGGGAGTTTCTGGACAATTGGTAAACCGGGATAAGAGTGGTCTCATTCTGCCTAGGCGATCATCGGATATTCAGATACGTAGGCTAGTGATGCTGACTAGCTTTTCGCACCAAAGACAACCATTCACATACTTGGGAGTTCCTTTATTTAAAGGGGCTAAGAGGAGCTTCTTGTATGATGACCTCATTCTGAAAGTCAGGAACAGGATTTCTGGTTGGGCTTCACGCCTCCTATCTCCTGGTGGTAGGATTACTTTACTGAGATCTGTTTTATCTTCCCTACCATTATACCTCTTCCAGATTATGCGACCCCCTAAGGTCGTCTTGAAAAAGTTGGAGAGCATTTTTGCACGATTTCTGTGGGATTCGAAGGACCATGCCCGTCGATTACATTGGAGGAGTTGGAAGGAGATATGTCAACCAACTGATGAGGGAGGTCTTGGCTTTAGACGAGTACAAGATACGGTGGACACATTTTCTCTGAAATTATGGTGGCAGTTTAGGTCTCAAGGGTCACTGTGGGCTCAGTTCTTACTGGGTAAATACTGTAAAGGGACACATCCATCACTTGCCATTGTTCCTCATTCAGCCTCCCCTGTTTGGAAAAGACTGAAAACATTTGGACCACGTGCTGAGCCACATATTGCATGGCATCTCGGTTTTGGGAAGATTTTCTTTTGGCATGATTGTTGGATGGGCGAAGATACATTGGCGTCTGTATTGCCTCACAGACAGCATACATCAGTTCGGGTACATGAATTTTTTGGGGAAAGTGGATGGGATTTTGAGCGATTATTACAGATTCTCCCAGCAGTTCTGGCAGAACAGATTGCATCCATTCCTCTTTGCCTTGATAATTCGGATCGCATTTTCTGGAGGGCCACATCCGATGGTAGATTTACTACTAAATCAGCCTGGCAGTTGATCCGTGCTAGCAAGCCAGTTCAGGACGCATTTCGCTTATTATGGAACCCTATCATCCCTCCAACAGTTTCTTTTTTCTGTTGGAGATTATGGCAGAACTTGATACCAGTGGATGTCATTATTCAGAGAAGGACTGGCATTCAATTGGCTTCTAAATGTCAGTGTTGCTCTGCGATCGAGACCATCACTCACATCTTTACTCACAGCAGCATTTCAGAGCATGTATGGCAGCATTTTGGGAATTTATTTCAAATCACTATGAGTCCTGGAGAAAGTGTTAGACAGAGATTTCTTCGTTGGAGGTACTCCGGACAATTTACACGGAACGGGCATATTCGCATCATTATCCCTCTTTTGATTTTTTGGTTTATTTGGACCGAGAGAAACGATGCGAAGCACAGGAGCATTAATATCAATGCGAGGCGTATCATATGGAGGGTCTACCGTATGATTTCGTTCCTTCATACTGGTAGATTATTTCGACCGCTACATTGGCGGGATGATATACAGGTCGCTCCTCTTTTTGGTGTTTATTTGACCCTTCCTACATCTCCCCCTCCTATTATGGTCTGGTGGCGTACCCCATCTATTGGATCAGTCAAGATCAATACCGACGGTTGTGTCAAGGATGGGATTGCAAGTGGGGGAGGCATCATTAGGGACCACGTTGGGAACTGCATCAGCGCCTTCTCAGCATCGTATGGGCAGTGTTTGATCTTAGAAGCTGAACTGAGGGCTATTCGCGATGGTATTCTGCTAGCGAGAGATCTTGGACTATCGGACATTTGGGTTGAGGCAGACTCCAGTGTAGCTATTCACTGCATTCTTCGAGGTGGTGGTCCATGGAGCATACAGGGCATACTTCGACAGATTGTAGACTTTCTTTCATTCGACAGAGATACGGTTTCCCATATCTTCAGAGAGGGGAATCAAGTGGCAGATGCACTTGCTACTGAGGGCTGGCACCATCGCAGATACCAGGTATATGGCCCTACTGAATTACCAAGGCACATTAGGGCCCTTCTTCAGATAGACAGGTATGGTTTACCCAATTTCAGAATTTGATTTTGTTATAGGTTACCTGCTTCTTTCTTTTACTGCTTTTGTTGTTTCTGTTTACATTTCTTACTTTTGCTCCGTTTCTATGGTACTTAGTACTTCCTCGTTCACTATTTTTCGTAACTCCACTTGTAAGGGAAGTAGTACTTCCTTGTTTACTGCTCTACTTTATTTTTGCTATAAGCGTAGTGGTATTTCCTCTTTTACTATCTTAGATTACTCATTTTGTAAGGGAAGTAGTACTTCCTTATTTATTGCTTCTTTCGTTGTAAGGGAAGTAGTACTTCCTCTTTTACTGCTTTTCTTTACTTTTACTGTAAGGGAAGTAGTACTTCCTCATTTATTGCTTTGCTTTACTTCAGTTGTAACCACAGTATTCCTCCGCCACAAGTGAGGACATATTAATAAAACTCTCGGAGGTACCGCCCTCCTTCCACTAAAAAAAAAAAAAAACCCTAAACCCTAGACCCTAGACCCTAGACCCTAAACCCTAAACCCTAAACCCTAAACCCGAAACCCCGAAACCCGAAACCCCGAACCCCGAACCCCGAACCCTGAACCCTAGACCCTAGACCCCTAACCCCGAGACCCCTAACCCCAAAACCCTAAACCCGAAACCCGAAACCCGAAACCCCAAACCCCAAAACCCCAAACCCCAAAACCCCAAAACCCCAAAACCCTAAATCCCTAAACCCCTAAACCCTAAACCCCAAACCCCAAACCCTAACCCCGAAACCCTCAACCCTAAACCCTAACCCCTCAACCCTAAACCCTAAACCCTCAACCCTAAACCCTCAACCCTCAACCCTTAAACCAAACCATTCTCACCCTTTTACTTTCTCTCTCTAACCTCAAATGCTCTCCCTTCTTTCTAGAATTTGTCAAAAATGCAACAAAATACCGAAAAAATTCGTCCTCTAAAACCTCCTGATTCTGGTACCCCTAGAAAGCCCATGAAATCAGCTTCCCATAGCACAAAACGGCGTGCAATTTCGCCAAGAAATGAAGAAGTTATGACCAATTTTCTAAAACGGCCTCAAAACTTGCAATCGGCCGGAATCAATGGCTCCGGCCATACCCATGACGCCGGACCGACGGCGGTCGACAGCCCATGTCCAGTCGACATTATTCATGCAAGCAATTCGTCCCAATCAACACTTCAACACCTCGAATTTAGACCAAACTCGCTGCCAGTCGCGACAACAGCGAATTCGGCCAGTTCCCAGGCAATTTCCGGCGCCGTCCCGGCGAATCTGGACGGCGCACCACCTGGGCTAGGTGCGTCCTTGCCTGGCGCACCTAGCCATGTAATGGGCTCCCTCCAATTTGCAACCAATCAACGGGAATTTCAGTTTGAAGAATCTGCTGCCACGCACCAGCGAACGGAAAATCTGATTTTTGTCAATTTCGGCTCAACCATGGCCACCCAGGCTGGCGGTCCACTTGGGCTAGACCCCTCACAGCATTGTGCACCTATTCCAGTATCGGGTCTTCACCAATTTCATCCAAAAGCCGATCAATTGATGGAAGCCATTAAAGGTAAGTGCGAAAATCTTGGTTTTCATAATTTTGATGATTCTTCATTGCTCCATATTGTTAATTCGATGTGGGAAACCTTAATTAATGATGGTATGGTTATGGGTCAACATCCAATTGTTCAAATTGATGATCAAATTGATGAAAATAAATCTTCAAAAATGCTTGCATGTGATGTTGCTTTTAACGATTCAATTGGTAATGATGTTGAGGAATTGGCACCAAATTCAATTGGTACTAATGGTAGTGAAGGTCATATGATCATGGGTAATGTGTCAGTTGGTAAAATTGATGGTCAATTGAATCCCGAACCTATCCCTACCCATGGGGTCAGTGAAATTCTTGTAATCCCTAATTCGGGTACTTCAGTTCCCACAAATGCTAAAGAACATTCCTCATTGAAATTAGCTCATCCCACTACAACCTCGATGCCCATGCAATCGATCAATAGTTTGAAGAATCTCACGTCCAATTTTAAACCACCCCCACGGGTTAATCTCGAAACTGACGGTGTTGCCTCTAAATTGGCTAGTGGACACCAACATCATACCCAGCAGACCCGTAATATACAGAATAGGCCCACCCTAGCGGACTCTAATGCCCCGAGCTCTACTAGACCACCTGTCCCACCTCATGGCCTTGCAGGGATTACCTAAACCCCTCGATCTTATGCTGCAGCCCTAAATCGTAAACCTACGATTACTCAAGCTGAGAGGAGCCAGAAGAAATCATTTGCCAACGTTCTCCATGCTCCAGAGGACTCTAGATATCGGAGTTTGGTCTCGAAGGAACCATATATTCACCATGGTGAGCCTGCTGTCTTCTTTGACGAATCGGATGAGATATTCCTGGCCGAGGCTTACAGGTTCACCCTTGTCGGTAAATTTATGCATCGCAAACCCTCTATGAATAAAGTCCGCGAAAACTTTATGCGCTTTGGCTTTACTGGTGATTATGAGATTGGCTTAATTGACGATGCTCACATTATTATTCATATGGCTCACGAGGATGATTATTCACGCCTATTCCTCAAACCCACTTGGTACATTGATGGTTATCCAATGCGGGTCTTCAAATGGACTCCTAACTTTAGCCCACAGTATGAGGCTCCCATTGCTCCTGTTTGGGTGTCATTCCCATTGCTCCCTATTCATTTTCGAGATAAGAGTGCTCTTTTCGCTATAGCTAAGACTATTGGGCTCCCCCTTCGTATTGATGAAGCTACCTCTGATCTTCGCCGGCCTAGTGAAGCTAGGGTTTGTGTCGAGGTTGATTTGGAATGTAGACTACCGGATAGAGTCTGGATTGAGCGGGAAAAATGGGGTGGATATTGGCAGCCTGTGGTCTATGATAAGGTTCCTAATTTCTGTTTTCGATGCAGACACTTTGGACATCTTGATGAAAAATGCCCTAGTAGCTCACAACCTCCTCCACCAGTGGCACCCCCTGTGGTTGCTACTCAAAATGCTAGGCCTCAAACATTGGCACCTCCTGTGGATGCTAATCAAAATGCCAAGCCTCCACCAGCACCGGCTAAGGATAAGGGTAAAGGAAAGGAAGTTTTGATTGCACCTCGCCAGAGATGGACCCCAATTAAGCGTAACCAGACAAGACGGGATGGCACATCCTCTTTTAATTCCCACTCTGATACCGAAAATATCACTTCCACACCTCCAGCTATCCCACCTATTACAGTTATTGCAGCTCATACGGCTACTACTTCGACTGTTCCACCTGTTACTAGTACCATTGACCCACATGTCACTTTTTCCATACCACCAGCTCAGTCAGCAATTGCTCCCATTCTAGTGGGTAATCATGACCAACCAATTTCCAAATCTGATGCTCGACCAGCTGCTCAGTCCTCGGATCCGAGCAGCACTGCACATGGGATTAGTGATTCTATATATTTCGATCCTCTTCTAGAGGATATGATGGAAAGGCCAAGGGACTCGTTTGGTTTGGATATACCGGTCCCACTTACACACTGTCAGCAGAATTTAGAGGCCTCGTTATCTACTCAGTCAGACTCTGAGAGTTTCTCTCATATTGAAGTCCATCATCAAGGTCCCTACCGCAGATCTTCATCTGATGATTTAGTTGGAATGGTTGACAGAACGGAGGATGATGGTTTTGTTCCAGTTGGTCGTAAGAGGACTGTTAAACTTAATACCACCTCAGTTCCTAGGATGGCGACCAGGAGTCGGTCGCAGGATACCTCCTCACACGTTTCCAGATGAGTGCCATCATCTGGAATGTGCGAGGTGTAGCTAGTGTAGCCACTCGCAGACGCCTGAAGAAACTTATTCTACTTCATCAGGTTTATTTCTTGGTTATTTTGGAACCTATGGTATTGGAAAAGAGTTTTGATTTTGTTCGCCGATATCTTCACTTCGACTACGGTGCTCAGAATGAATCGAATAAGATTTGGTGTTTCTGGTGTGTTGGTACGGATATTTCGGTTCTTCAGGATCACACTCAGTTTCTACATGTTAAAGTGGCTGATCCCAGACTTGCTAGACCAATTTGCTTGACGGCCGTTTATGCAGCATGTGAGGCTTCGACTAGGAGGGACTTGTGGGCGGGTCTTCACCACATTTCCATCTCCATGGATGACCCTTGGTTAGTTGGGGGAGACTTCAATGTTATTACTCACGATGGAGAGGGTACAGGACACAGTAGGAGAGATCGTGGGTCTACTGCCTTTTCAGATATGATGCTCGATTGTGGTCTGGAGGATGCTGGATTTACTGGGTCCCAGTTCACCTGGACGAATGGGAGAGTCAGTAAGAGGTTGGACAGAGTCCTTATTAATCCTATTGCTGTTGATTTTTGTAGACAATTTACTGTGACCCATCTTAATCGGACCTCTTCCGATCATTCCCCCCTCCTTCTTCATTGGACTTCTGAGGATGATTTGGGCCCGCGACCGTTCCGGTTCCTTAATGTATGGACAAAACATCACAATTTCTCAACGTTTGTCTCTCAGAAGTGGTCACTCCCTACCCCTCTTACGGGAATGGCTGCTCTTTGGGAGAAAATCTTCAGGCTGAAACAAGGCTTACGATGGTGGAACCGACATGTTTTTGGAGATGTTTTCCAACGGGTTAGGGACGCTGAGGCTAGAGTTGATCAGGCGGAGACTGAGTTTGATAGTGATCCTACACCGGAACATAGAGATTCACTTCATCGTTCACAGGCTGAATTAAACCTCACCCTAGCAATTGAAGAGGGTTTTTGGAAACAAAAGGCTGGTTCCCGTTGGGCGTGTGAGGGAGACCGCAACACACGATATTTCCACTCTATGGTCCAGGGCAGAAGAATCAAATCTCGTATCAGGAATATCACGAAGGAGACAGGGGAAGTTCTATCTACCCCTACTGACATACAGAGATCGGCAATCTCGTTCTTTCAGGATTTACTTACTGCACCTACACAGCCTTTGGACCCCATCCGTCCTAATATCATACCCAAAATTTTGACGGAGGCTGACAATATGGAACTCAACCGTCTCCCTTTGATCGACGAGGTGCGAGAGGCCATATTCAGTATTGATGCTGACAGTGTTGCTGGACCTGATGGATTTTCATCCTTATTTTATCAGCACTGTTGGGATATTATTAAAGATGATGTTTTCGATGCGGTCATTGATTTCTTCGAGGGAGGCCATTTGCCGCGAGGTTTTTCTGCCACGTCTATTATTTTGCTCCCTAAGCGGGAGAATGCTTGTAAATGGACGGAATTCAGACCTATCAGCTTATGCACGGTGTTCAACAAACTTATCACTAAGCTGTTGAATACCAGATTGAGTTCATTGCTACCGCGTATCATCTCCCCCACGCAGAGTGGTTTCGTTCCCGGTCGCCTCATTGGAGATAATGTTTTACTGACTCAGGAGCTTTTGCATACGTTGGATGATAGAGTGCGTGGAGGGAATACTATGCTGAAACTTGACATGGCCAAAGCATATGATCGCATGGATTGGGGATTCATCTACTCGATCCTTGCGGAGTTTGGTTTTGACCAGTTGTGGATTGACAGGATTAGAAGGTGTATCTCGGAATGTCGTTTCTCAGTCCTCTTGAATGGCCATCCTTGTGGTTTCTTCTCATCCACACGTGGCCTCAGACAAGGGGATCCTATCTCTCCTTCCTTGTTCATTTTAGCTGCTGACTACTTATCTCGCCTGCTCATCCAGAAGTTCCAGGCCTATCCTAGTATGCAGTATCGACATGGAGGTATGTCTATTGTTTCACATCTTGCCTTTGCAGACGACATCATTATATTTGCCAATGGCCAGAAAAAGTCTATCAAAAGGGTTCTTGACTGTTTGGAACACTATGAGGGAGTTTCTGGACAACTGGTAAACCGGGATAAGAGTGGTCTTATTCTGCCTAGGCGATCATCGGATATTCAGATCCGCAGGCTCGTGATTCTCACTGGCTTTTCGCATCAGAGACAACGATTCACATACTTGGGAGTTCCGCTATTTAAAGGGGCCAAGAGGAGCTTTTTGTACGAAGACCTCATTATGACAGTCAGGAATAGGATTTCTGGATGGGCTTCACGTCTCCTATCTCCTGGTGGTAGGATTACTTTACTGAGATCTGTTTTATCGTCCCTACCATTGTACCTCTTCCAGATTATGAGACCTCCTAAGGTCGTCTTGAAAAAGTTGGAGAGCATTTTTGCGCGATTCCTATGGGATTCGAAGGACCATGCACGTAGATTACATTGGCGGAGTTGGAAGGAGATATGTTGGTCAACTGATAAGGGTGGTCTTGGCTTTAGACGATTACAGGATATGGTGGACACATTCTCTCTGAAATTATGGTGGCAGTTTAGGTCTCAAGGTTCGCTTTGGGCTCAGTTCTTACTGGGCAAATACTGTAAAGGGACACATCCATCACTTGCAACTGTTCCTCATTCAGCCTCCCCTGTTTGGAAGAGACTGAAAAGATTTGGACCACGTGCAGAGCCACATATTGCATGGGATCTCGGTTGTGGGCAGATTTTCTTTTGGCATGACTGCTGGATGGGCGAGGCTACATTGGCATCTGTCTTGCCTCATAGACAGCATACATCTGTTAAGGTGCAGGAATTTTTTGGAGAAACTGGATGGGATTTTGAGCGATTACTACAGATCCTCCCATCAGTTATGGCAGAACAGATTGCATCTATTCCCCTTTGCCTTGAAGCTTCGGATCGCATTTTTTGGAGGGCAACATCCGATGGTAGATTTACTACTAAATCTGCATGGCAGTTGATCCGTGCTAGCAAGCCAGCTCAGGATTCCTTTCGCTTATTATGGAACCCTGTCATTCCTCCCACCGTTTCTCTCTTCTGCTGGAGATTATGGCAGAACTTGATACCAGTGGATGTTATTATTCAGAGAAGGACTGGCATTCAATTGGCTTCCAAATGTCAGTGTTGCTCCGTGATCGAGACCATCACTCATATCTTTACTGACAGTAACATTTCAGAGCAAGTATGGCAGCATTTTGGGGATTTATTTCATATTACTATGAGTCCAGGTGAAAGCGTTAGACAGAGATTTCTTCGTTGGAGGTACTCAGGACAGTTTACACGGACCGGGCACATTCGCATCATTATCCCTCTTTTGATTTTCTGGTTTCTTTGGACCGAGAGAAATGATGCGAAGCACAGGAGCATTAATATCAGTGCGAGGCGTATCATATGGAGGGTCTATCGTATGATTTCATTCCTTCATACTGGTGGATTATTTCGACCGCTACATTGGCGGGATGACATGCAGGTTGCTCAATTCTTTGGTGTCTCTTTGCCTCTTCCTATACCTTCATCCCCTATTGTGGTTTGGTGGCGCACCCCAGCAGTTGGATGTGTAAAGATCAATACCGATGGTTGTGTCAAGGATGGGCTTGCGAGTGGAGGAGGCATTATCAGGGATCATACAGGAAACTGCATCAGTGCATTTTCAGCATCATATGGACCATGCTTGATTTTAGAAGCTGAACTTAGGGCTATTCATGATGGTATACTACTGGCTAGAGATCTTGGACTGTCAGAGATATGGGTTGAGGCAGACTCTAGTGTGGCTATTCACTGTATCCTCAGAGGCGGTGGTCCGTGGACTATCCAGGGCATACTCCGACAGATTGTGGATTGTCTATCATTCGACAGAGATACGATTTCCCATATCTTTAGAGAGGGGAATCAAGTTGCAGATGCACTTGCTACTAAGGGCTGGCACCATCGTAGATACCAGGTATATGGACCTAAATCTAATAATTTACCACGACACATTAGGGCACTTCTTCAGATAGATAGATATGGTTTACCCAGCTTCAGAATTTGATTTTGTGATTGTTTATCTGTCTTTGCATTTACTTCTTCTGTTGCCTGTTTTTTTTTTACAATTGTTCACAATTGCTCATTTTGTTAGGGAAATAGTACTTCATTGTTTACTGTTTTACGCAACTCCTTTTGTAAGGGAAGTAGTACTTCCTTATTTACTGCTTTACTTTACTTTTGCTGTAAGGGAAGTAGTACTTCCTCATTTACTGCTTTCATTTACTTTAACTGTAAGGGAAGTAGTACTTCCTCATTTATTGCTTTGCTTTACTTCAGTTGTAACCACGGTATTCCTCCTCCACAAGTGAGGGTATATTAATAAAATCTCAGAGGTACCGCCCTCCTTCCAAAAAAAAAACCCTCAACCCTTAAACCCTCAACCCCGAACCCCGAACCCCGAACCCCGAACCCCCGACCCCCAACCTAAACCCCAAACCCCTAACCCCTAAACCCTAAACCCTAACCCTTAAACCCTAACCCCTAACCCTAAACCCTAAACCCACAAGCGCCTGAGGAGACTTATTCAACTTTATCAGGTATATCTTTTGGTTATTTTGAAGCCCTTTGTTCTTAAGAAGAGTTAGGATTTTATTCGCCGCTATCTGTGCTTCGATACTGGAGTTCGGAATGAGTCGAATAAGATATGGGTGTTATGGAATGTAGGGACTACTATTTCTGTACTTGATGATAATCTCCAATTCCTACACATTAGAGTTGAGGATGCTAGACTTACAAGGCCTATATTTTTTACGCCAATTTATGCCTCCACAGAGGCTTTTGTTAGGAAGGACTTGTGGACGGGTCTTCACCACATTTCCCTCTCCATGGAGGATCATTTGCTAGTTAGGGGAGACTTTAATATTATTGCACATGATGGTGAGCGCACTGGTCACAACACTCATGATCAGGGTTCTACTGATTTCTCTGATATGATGTTTGATTGTGAATTGGAGGATGCTGGTTACTCTGGAGTCAGTATACTTGGACTAATGGTCGGGTCATGAAGAGATTGGATAGAGTTTTGATTAACTCTACAGTTACAGATTTTTGTTGACAGCTTATTGTGAGGCATTTGAATCGGACTTCATTCGATCATTCTCCTTTGCTTCTTCAGTGGATATCTGACGATGTATTAGGGCCTAAGCCTTTTCCATTTCTCAACGTATAGACCAAGCATCATGATTTCTCAGCCTTCGTCTATCAGAAGTGGTCAATCCCTGCTTATCTTATGGGGATGGCTGCTCTTTGGGAGAAGTTCTATAGGATGAAGCAGGGTCTGCGTTGGTGGAATCAACGGGTACTCGGTGATATTTTCTAGTGAGTAAGGGAGCTGAGGAGAGGGTCGACATGGTAGAGATAGATTTTGAGTGTGGCCCTACACTGGAGCATCGTGACTTATTACATCAGGCATAGGCAGAGCTAAACCAGACCTTATCTATTGAAGAGGGATTTTGGAGGCAGAAGGCCGATTCATGCTGGATGTGTGAGGAGATGTGACGCTTTCACTCCTATTCGGTATTTCTATTATTCTTCCTCTTCCATCACCACCTATTATGGTTGTTTGGTGTACTCCACCAGTGGGATCTTACAAAATCAACACTGATGGATGTGTCAAAGAGGGATTTACGAGTGGCGGAAGCATCATTAGGGATCACACAGGACACTGCATCACAGCATTCTCAGCATCGTATAGCCCATGTCTGACTTTGGAAGTCGAGCTCAGAGCTGTACTCGATGGGATTTTATTAGCCAGAGAACTTGGGATATCAGCTATCTGGGTTGAGGTAGATTCCAACATTGCTATTCACTGCATCACCAGGGGCGGAGGACCATGGTTGATTCAGGGCATCCTCAGACAGATCAGAGACCTCATCTCTCTCGACAGAGACACAGTTTCACATATTTACAGAGAGGGCAACCAGGTTGCAGATTCTCTTGCTTCAGAGGGTCGGAATCATCGTCGTTATCAGGAGTATGGATCACCCGACCTACCTTGATAGATCAGGGCACTGTGCAGATTGATAGATATGGATTGCCAGCTTTAGAGGTTTGTAGTTTAGGTTTCATTTACGGCATTGATTTCATTGTAGAGGGAAGTAGTACTTCATTTTCACTGCATTGCAATTGTTCTTTTCATCTATTTTCATTGTAAGGGAAGTGGTACTTCTCCATTTATTGCTTTCTTTTCTCATGTAACCACGATATTCATCCGCCACAAATGAGGGAATATTAATAAAACATCGGAGGTACCGCCCTCCTTAAACTTAAAAAAAAAAACCTAACCCTAAACCCTAGACCCTGAACCCCCTAAACCCCAAACCCTAAACCCTAAACCGATGGTTGTGTCAATGATGGTGCAGCGAGTAAGGGAGGCATCATAAGGGACCATGTAGGAAACTGTGTTAGGGCTTTCTCAGCATCATATGGACAGTGTTTGATTTTAGAGGCGGAACTTAGAGCTATTTGTGATGGGATAATGCTGGCTAGAGATCTTGGTTTGTCTGACCTTTGGGTTGAAGTAGATTCGAGTGTGGCCATCCATTGCATCATCAAATGTGATGGTCCGTGGGCTATCCAGGGCATACTCCAATAGATTGTGGATTTCGTTTCATTTGACAGAGATACGATTTCCTATATCTTCAAAGAAGGAAATCAAGTTGCAGATGCACTCACTACCGTGGGTTGACAGATATGGCCTACCCAGCATCAGAGTTTAAGGTTGATTTTACGTATTTATATTTTGCCTTTACTTCTGTTTTTGTTTATATTTGCTCTGCTTGTAAGGGAATTAGTACTTCATTTTTACTGCTTTACTTTACTTCTGTTGTAAAGGAAGTAGTACTTCCTCTTTTACTCCTTATTTTACTTTTGCTGTAAGGATAGTACTTCCTCGTTTATCGCTTTGCTTTATTTCAGTTGTAACCACGGTGTTCCTCCTCCACAAGTGATGACATATTAATAAAATCTTGGAGGTACCGCCCTCCTTCTACTAAAAAAACTCTAAACCCAAACTCCAAACGCTAAACCCCTAAACCCTAATCCCTAGCCCCAAAACCCTAAACCACATCCCAAAATGCTCTCCCTTCTTTCTAGAATGGGAGACAAAGCAAAAACCACCAATACACTTGACCCACCACCAAAACCATTGAAAAACACCACCATAATAGGCGGCATCATATCGCCAACAACATCCAGCACACCTTTCCCTCAACCTACAATAGTTTTGGAAAGAATCAGATAATATCTAAGTTAGAAAATAAGTGGCATGCATCCCAATGCACTCATTTCAGCCATTTTCGATTAGAATTTTGTCACAGGACCATTGTCAACGAACTTATAAGGCCCAAAAACCCTTAGGGTGGTAATGCTTCCATCCAATTTGGTCGAAATCGTGATATTAGGATCCGAGCAGCCACAAACTGTTTACGAAATTAATTCAAATACAAACCCTAACCAGCTACACGTGCCTGGCAGATTGCTCTATATTATAAAATGCCATATTATTGTTTTCAGTGCAGACACTTTGGGCACAATGATGAGCATTATATGATTGGATCAAGCCCATGTACCTTTACCACCCACAGCACCACCCCCTACTAACCCTGCTCCTAGGCCTCTTCAACCGGCCAAAGACAAGGGTAAAGGAAATGTGGTAGTTGTGAAACCTCGTCAATGAAGGACACCAATTATAAGAGATCAGAGGAGACAGCACCATGCTAGCACTTCAGGAGACTCTTTTGTACCGCTACCAGCTACTACTGTTGATCCTACCGCTTTGCTTTCTACATTTACTGAGCCTCAGTCAGTCGTTCCTTACATGGTTCTTTCTCCAGTTACAGCACCAGCACTTAATAGCACAGTTGCTCATCAGACTCATATTCAGACCCAGTCAGTAACTCCTTCAATCCCTCCTCCCGTTGTTACAGTTTCGCCAAGTACCAACACAACAGCTCTTCAGGTTGATCCAGTACCGCCACCTACTTCTACTTCGGTTGCTACTATTTTAGCTCATTCTCAGACTGGCGATCTTCTTATACTTCATATTTTAATCCTCTTGCGGATTATGTGATTCAGACTCCTCCTGATGCCCCTTACGACTCCATAACAACTCCAGATACTTTACTACCGTCTACTTAGACCATGATTATACAGCATCCAATTTTTACTACATCTAATCTGCCATTGGCTTCTTCTCTATTCTATGATCCGATGTTGGATGAGATATTACAGAGGCCATAGATATTTGATTATCCATCGGACACAGTCAACAGGGCTGCTCATATTCCAAGCCCGACACTAGGTAGGGTTCAAGCACCCATTTCTTCGTCTTCTCCTACCATTTGTCATCAGAATGTGGAGATATCTATTCCTTCTTTGCAGTTGGCTCAGTCGGATACAGAGGGTTCATCTCAGATTGAGGTTCACCAGCAGGGCCCATTTCATAGATCTTCTTGTGATGATTTGGTTGGTTTGGGTGAAAGGACAGAGGATGATGGATTTGTCCCTGTTGTACGAAAGAGACATCCACGAGATACTGACACCCTATTCCCGAGTATGAGGGTCACTAGGAGTTAGTCACAGAGTACCTGCTCACATTCCATATCTCTATGAGTACCGTCATCAGGTATATCATTTGGTTATTTTGGAACCCTTAGTTCTTAAGAGGAGCTTTGATTTTATTCGTCGCCATCTGCGCTTCCATACTGGAGTTCGAAATGAGTCGAATGAGATATAGGTGTTATAGAACGTGGGGACTTCTATTTCTGTACTTGATGATCATCCTCAGTTCCTATATGTTAGAGTTGAAGATCCCAGACTTGCATAGCCCATCTTTTTTATGCCAGTTTGTACCTCCACGGAGGATTCTGTTAGGAGGGACTTGGGGACGGGTCTTCACCCTATTTTCCTCTCCATGGAGGATCCTTAGCTAGCTAGGGAAGACTTTAACGTTATTGCACATGATGGTGAGCACACTGGTCACAACACTCGTGATCGGGGTTCTACTGATTTCACTGATATGATGCTGAATTGTGGGTTGAAGGGTGCCGGTTTTATTTGGGAGTCAGTACACTTAGACTAATGGTCGGGTCATGAAGAGATTGGATAGAGTTTTGATTAATTCCACATCTGCAGATTTTGGTCGACAGCTTACTGTGAGGCATTTGAATCGGACTTCATTCGATCATTCTCCTTTACTTCTTTAGTGGATATCTGATAATAATTTAGGGCCTAAGCTTTTTCGATTTCTCAACGTATGGACCAAGCACCATAGTTTATCAGCCTCCATCTCTCAAAAGTGGTCATTCCATACTCATCTTATAGGGATGGCTGCTCTTTGGGAGAAGTTCTACAAGATGAAACAGGGTCTGCTTTGGTAGAATTGATGAGTATTCAGTGATATTTTCCAGCGAGCGAAGGACGCTAAGGAGAGGATCGACATGACAGAGATAGAATTTGAGAGTGACCCTACACCGAAGCATCATAACTTATTACATTAGGCACAGGCAGATATGAATCGGACCTTATTTATTGAGGAGGGATTTTGGAAGCAGAAGGTCGGTTCACGCTAGGTGTGTGAGGGGGATCACAACACCCATTACTTTCATATGATGGTTCAGGTAGGGGTGGGCAAAAAATCGACCGACCCGACGAAACCGACCGAACCGACCCAAACCGCCCGGTTTGGGTTGGTTTTTTGTTATTTTTGGGCGGTTTTCGATTTGTGGGTGGGGTGGTCGGGTCGGGTCGGTTCACGGGTTGGAACCGTGAACCAGATAGAACCCGACCCAACCCAACCCGAAAATTAAAAAAAAAAAGGAGAAAAAAAAAGACGTTAAAGCCTTTGGAAAAAAAATCCTAAAACTAAAAACCGTCCAAAAATCATTCCAGCCTTCTCTGAGTTCTCTCCTGTGGCGCCTTCACTCCTTCTTTCTCAGCAAAATCGCTCCCTTCAGGACCTTCACTCCTTCTTTCTCCAGTCCTGCAGCACCTCCCCGTCTCCAGACTCTCCTCCACCATCCTTCAAGGCTTCAAGCGGTGAAGCCCTTTTCGCTCAACATCGCCAGTCGCCACATCGCAGATTCGCCTCAGCCACTCGAGTCCCGGTAATGATTCTTAGTTTCTTTAAATTTTGAAAAATAAATGCTAGTGTTACTTGGGATAATGGTTACTTTGAGTCATGTTTGTCATTGTCATTTTGATGTAGTTAGTTAAGCATTCCTAGCAAATGAATTGATTGATACTCTTAAGTGAGCAGGTAATCCGTAATCGCTTCCCCCCTCCCCCCTCAATACTCCACTCATTAGAACTACCTGATTATTGTGATCTGCAAGGTTAATTGTCGGGGACTATTGTGTTAATTCCTGTTTTAACAGTCCTAATTCCTGTTTTTCAAATTTGGCCTGATGTTTTTATTTTTGTGATTTTCATCAGTGTGTTTACTAACTGTAATATGACCTTTAACAATGCACTATTGGGATTATGTATTCTCAGCCTTTAGGTTTGTCATTCTACAAGTCTCTGTTGCCTGTCTTGTGTCTTTATCTTTACTATCATTTAAATTCACATAAGGGTTAGATATCGTACATCTGTTACTCTGTTAATTATGAAGAACTAGAACATTCAATCATTCCATGATTGTAATTTTGTTATCATTCATGTCCTTGTGCTGTCTTTGTTGTGTTTTTGTAACATATAGAATTCATACCTTATTTCCATATAGAAATTTGTCTCATTTTCTTTAAATTAGCAATATGTGATTATTATTTGTAAGGCTAAGACTTGTGCGGATGTATTCAGGCTTGAAAGCACATGTATTGGCTTCACATGTGAATTTTTTTGCCTTTTCTGCTGTTGGTTAATCTTGTCTATGTTTGGCCACAACTGCATAATATTTGCTTAGTTATCAAAATTATTATTGCTTCTCCAGTTCATGGGACTTTTAGCCATTCCAGTTTTCATCTATAAATTGATTATTTCGTGTCAAATTCAATATATGAAAATACTATAATTTACATAAATTCAATATTTAGAAAAAGACTAGAAATTTAAAAGTAACAAGCTTGAACCAATTATAAATTAGGGGCTAACAGTATGATTTTCCCTTTAAAAGACCTTTTTTTTTTTTTACAATGACATCTCTATTTTAAAAATTGTTTGCTTCACTCAGTGGGCACTAACCATCACATTATTTTCAGGGATAATTGGTAGATATGGATGTAGAAGAAGAAAGTGGCACTGGCGCACAACCTCAATCAGACTCAAATGCCACAGACACAGATTTGCAATCTGGTCTTCCTCCACGTGCACCTTCAACATTGGGTAAACTAAAATCTAATAGACTTGCTTCTTATGTTTGGGATCACTTCACTCTATTAGGCTCAAAGGATGATCCAGATGTTAGGTGTAAGTGCAATTATTGCGGTGTAGATTATGCTTGTGGCACTAAGAAGTGTGGTACTAGTACATTAAGTAATCATTTGACAAATAAATGTAAGAATTATCCAGGTAGATTGGTGGATAAAAAACAGAAAACCTTGTCATTTGAGAACAACAAAGAGGGTGGAGGAAGCAATCTTTTTGTTGTTGGTCGAAGCAAGGAAGAGTGTAGGGTTGCATGTGCTAAAATGATAGTTGTTGATGAATTACCTTTTAAGTTTGTCGAAGCTCGTGGTTTTAAGCATTTTTGTAGTGTAGCATGCCCTCATTTTCAGCCTCCATCTCGTAGGACTCTCGTTAGAGACATTTATCAATTGTATTTGGATGAAAAACTGAAATTGAGAGATGTCTTTCATTTTCATCGTCAAAAGGTTTCCCTTACGACTGATACTTGGACTTCTATTCAGAATATTAATTATATGTCTCTTACAGCACATTACATTGATTCTGAATGGACGCTTAATAAGCGTATTTTGAATTTTTGTGTCATTCCAAATCATAAGGGAGAAAATATTGGAAAAATGATTGAGACTTGTTTGCATGATTGGGGGATTGAGAAAATTTTTGCAGTCACTGTTGATAATGCAAGCTCCAATGACACAGCCATTTCTTATCTTAGGCGAAAGGTAGTTGCTTTGGGTAGTGATGGATGTGTTCTAGAAGGGAGGTATTTGCACTTGAGATGTTGTGCACACATTATCAATTTGATAGTTGGTGAAGGGTTGAAGGAAGCACATGACTCCATTGTGCATATTCGCAATGCAATCAAATATGTAAAATCTTCTCCAGCTAGGTATGAAAAATTGAAGGAGTGTGCTAGAAAAGAGAATATTGATTGTAAGTCTATTGTGTTTTTGGATGTTCCAACTAGGTGGAACTCTACCTATTTGATGTTGGAAACGGCATTAAAATTTGAAAAAGCTTTCGATAGGTTAGAAGAGGAGGACGCTCAGTATTTACATTATTTTCGTGAAGATGATAGTACTCGAAGGAGGGGTGGACCTCCTTCGAGTTCAGATTGGGAAAGTGCATCTGTGTTTGTCAAATTTCTTCAAAATTTCTATAATGTGACTTTGACTTTTAGTGCTTCATTGCAAGTTAGTGCTTGTGCTTATCTTCATGAAATTTGTAATCTTGTACTCGAATTGGATGAATGGAGGTTAAGTGAAAACTTTTTGTTGGGTGAAATGGCAACTAACATGAAGAAGAAGTTTGATAAGTATTGGGGTAAAATGGAAAATGTGAATCAATTGTTGCTTTTTGCTACTATCCTCGATCCAAGATACAAAATTGATTATGTTGAATATTGTTTGAATGATTTATATATGGATGAGGAAGTTGTTAGTAACATGATTAAATCTTTGAAAGCCAATTTGATGGATATTTATGAGTGGTATGTGTGTCATGAAAGTATTGATGGAAGTAGTAAAGTGTCAACCGAGGAGTCTAGAAGTTGTACCAATACATCTAAAGGATGTTCTTCTTCTACGAGGGATGCTCGTCTTAGTAGATTTATGGAAAAAACAAGCACTGAAGGATTCGGTTGAGATAAAAAATGACGTGGAAAGATACTTACTGGATGCTCGTGAAAGCATAGAGACAAAAGATTTTGAAGTTGTAGATTGGTGGAAAGTTAACAAAAATAAGTATGGTGTCTTGTCCAATTTGGCCAGAGATGTGTTGGCGATTCAAGTGTCAACTGTTGCTTCAGAAAGTGCATTTAGTACTGGAGGAAGGATACTTGATCCTTTCCGTAGTTCCTTGAGTCCTAGGATGGTCGAGGTCTTAGTATGTACTCAAAATTGGTTGAAAGCTTCTCCGAACTTGGATGGTTTTTGCATGGAAGATGTTGAGCATTACAACCAAATGGATGAACTTTTAGATTCAATGAATTCAAAATCAACTGAAGATGACCACGGGCCCAACGCAAGTAATTCATTCATTTTACAAGATTTCACGTTTCAGTTATATATATATATATATATATAACAATTTTTTTATTTTTTTTTTGAAGAAATATATATATCAGTTTTTAATTTCATGATTTGTATGTTTCCCCATTATCCTCCTAAATTCCGAATCTGCCTTGAGCCCAGAAAGGAGAGCAAGATCTTATTAATGTTTAATATTTCAGTTTAATCATGCCTTTTGAGTAATTGATTTGTAACTTTATTTGTTCAACATGTTGGTGCTTATTGATGTATAACAGATTATCAGAGATATTATGCTTGGTTATTATTATTGTTATTTTAATTTTTAGTATGGATAGTGAGGTATGCAATTGGTGCACTAAACAAATGAAAGTAACTTTAGGTAGATAGTTTTAACTTTTAAGAACAATTTTAGTCATTTCTTTAAGTTTGGTGCATGGTTAACACTTTAGAATCCCATCCAATACATATAATCTGACTAAATATTACTTTTGGCTACAAAAATTTAAAAATAGTTTTTGGCAACCCGACCAACCCAACCCAACCCAACCCGACCGACACTTGATTGGGTTGGGTTGGGTTGGGTTGGGACATTTAAATGGGTTGGGTTGGGTTGGGTTGATTTTAGATCAAACCGACCACGGTGGGTTGGGTTTGGGTTGGGGCAAAACCCAACCCAACCCACGCCCACCCCTAGGTTCAGGGACATCGGACCAGATCTCGTATTAGGAGTATTAGGACTCAGGCAAGAGAAGTCTTATCTTCTACTGTGGACATTCGGAGTTCGGCTACATCCTTTTTCCAGGATTTATTATCTTCTCCTTCACAACCCTTGGATCTCATCCACCCGGCTGGTTATGGAGGGAGATAATATGGCACTTAACTGTCTCTCTATGATTCATGAGGTACGGAAGGTGATCTTCAGTATTGATGCTGACTGTGTTGTGGGCACGGGTGGATTCTCATCATTGTTCTTCCAGCATTGTTGGGATATCATAAATGAAGATTTCTATAGTGCGGTCGTTGATTTCTTTGAAGGTGGACATTTGCCTCGTGGTTTCATCATTACCTCTTTTTTTTGTTCCCAAAGAGGGAAAATGCATGTCGATGGACAGATTTCAGACCTACCTTTGTACGGTGTTTAATAAGCTTATCACTAAGCTGTTGAACACCAGATTGAGTTTTCTGCTGCCTCGTATTATCTCTCCTCAGCAGAGTGGTTTTATCCTTGGTCGCCTTATACGGGATAATGTGTTATTGACTCAAGAGCTCATCTACACTTTGGATTATTTCAAATGATATTATTCTGAGTTGACTTTGACGAATATTTGATCATGATACGTCTTTAGCTTGATATTTAAAGTAAATGGCATGGTGTCATATACCATTATCACTCATACTCATAACCTGCATGATTTTGTTTATTGAGCCTTGGCTTATGTAGTTCTTGGATTATAGGTGAGCATCTAACCTTCTAGGAGACATAGCTGGCTGTGGAGCTTTTACGAGATTCCGAAGTTTGATGTACATGGATGACGACTTGTATGGTTATTTTGTGGACTCCAGTTGTATTATATGTTAGGGATCCTGTATAACTTTTGAAATATCATGTAAATATTTTTACAACCTCAGGATAAATATGTGGACTATGGTCTTATGATCCTTATTTTCGGATACATTTTTGGAAATGCTTTCATCTTTCGATAGAGATACGATTTTCCATATATACAGAGAGAAAAACTAGGTTGCTAATTCTCTTGCTTCAAAAGGTTAGGATCACCAATATTATTAGGAGTATGGATCACCCGAACTACCTCGACATATTAGGGTAGTAGTGTAGATTGATAGGCATTGATTGCCCAGCTTTAGAGGATTATAGTTTAGGTTTCATTTGCTGCTTTCATTTTATTGGACAAGGAAGTAATACTTCCTTTTTTATTCCATTACATTTGTTCTTTTTCATCTATTTTCATTGTAAGGGAAGTAGTGCTTCTCCGTTTATTACTTTCTTTTCTCATGTAAGCACGGTATTCCTCCGCCATAAGTGAGGAAATATTAATAAAACCTCGAAGATACTGTCCTCCTTTAAAAAAAATCCTAAACCCTTAAACCCTAACCCCTAACCCTAAAACCCTAAACATGCGATCTGTCTGAAAATGCCCAGAGTCGTCCATTGTCCTCCGCCCTTGGTGATGTAGTGAATAGCCAACGTTGAATCTACCTCAACCCAAATAGCTAATATCATAAGTCCTCTAGCCAATAGAATTCCATCTAGTATAGCTTTAAGCTTGGCAGCCAAAATGAGACATGTACCATACGATATTGAGAATGCCCTAATGTTGTGTCATGTGTGATCCCTAATGATGTCTTCACCACTCGCAAATCCCTCTTTGACGCATCCATCAGTGTTGATCTTATAAGATCCCACTGGTGAAATGTACCAACAACCGTAAAAAGTGGTGGTAGATGAGGGAGAGACATAGAAATACCTTATAGGGGTGCAAGTGTGACA
The DNA here is from genome assembly GCA_035079005.1 of Fraxinus americana. NCBI lineage: Eukaryota > Viridiplantae > Streptophyta > Magnoliopsida > Lamiales > Oleaceae > Fraxinus > Fraxinus americana. The sequence goes on along the minus strand of CM068726.1, from coordinate 27,761,936 downwards.
TCCCTTAACCTGTGCATAGCTCGAAATAATCCTCTGATATAAAGAAAAGATATCATGCGGTAGACCCTCCAAATGATTTGTCTGGCCACCATATGAATCCCCATATGCTTTGCGTCATATGAATCCCCATCCAAATGATTGGATGGTCTAGATTATACTTTTTAAAGCATGAGGGTTAATAGAAGAAAAATTTATGTCCAACAAGGATCTGAAATAACCAAATTTGTGCACTAAACTTAGCATGGTCTAACAAAGAGTTGAAGTATTGTCAATTACTGATCAATAATTGTGTCTTTTATCTTTTATCTCCAGAGTTGGAAATGTTGTGTTTAATTGGATTCTAACTTAGAATTGTATGATGTTTATAATTAATTGTGTATAATTTCCCTCAGTCCCTCACAGCGAATAAATAATTGGTATTGCTTAGGATGGGAAGGAAAAATTATCATTAACAAGGGAAGTCCATGGCTATAGTCAATAGGCTAAAATTTAAACGAAGTTGTGAGGTAGATGTTTTTACCTTGAAATGCTGCTTGACGAGTGGAGAATCATGTGTTAGCTTCTCATTGACTCATTCATCAACCTTATTGTTCCCTTGAAATTGACTCTAAATTGAATGGAAGATCATCAATTACTACAGCCATTGCACGATTGTAGTAGCATCAGGTGTTTGTCAAATCATAGTCGAAAGACTCGAAACTCATGCCTTTTCTTTCAATGAAAAACTTGCACCTTTTTTTTTTATTTTCACTATGCTTCCTAAAGTGCATAAGGATTTTACTTGTGTTGCTGATGCTTTGCACTCCATCTCTACCTTTGACTGGTTTCAGTTCGCCCTCTCACCGTTACATGTGCCAATTTTTTTGTAATGTTATTTTGGATTTGTTTTGAATTTTTTTTTTACTATAATGTTTCATACATAATGGATGAATATCACATTGCTTTCCTGATTGACGTGTAATATACTAAAATTCTTTGAGCTTTAAAGTAAGTTGGGAATGTGATAGTGACATAGTAATTTTGGTTGTTTATAGTTGTTGAAATTAGTTAATATATGCTACAATATCACCACCAACAACTATGGTTCTATCTGTTGCAGCTTCTGTGCAGCAAAATTCCTCGATTGATGCCATCTGAAGCTGGGGAAGAGGCCCACCAGCTATCCTATCTATGGAAGCACCTAGGCAATATTGTATCCTGTTTGGCAGACTCTGTAGAAGGGGAAATGGAAAACTCCATGCTATCTAAATTTTCTTTTGATTTTACCATTATTTTACCTTCTATAGTATTATCTTGCATTTGTTATGATAGAATTAGTTATATTTCATTTTGAAAATGGGAAGCACCAAAAGAAGAAGGCAAAGGAGGCAAAGAAATAGGGCATAAAGAAGAAACCTAAGGTAGAGAAGGACCCCCGAAATCCCCAATCATGTGCCCTTCAAGGTACGTGAACTCAAGGCCCTCGAGGCTCGCCGTTTACAAGCCATCGAGGAGGAGGATGCGAAGAAAGTCGCTAAAAAGGAGAATGTAAATGAATATCATCATAATTTGTTTGAGAAATTTGGTGGGTTATTTAATTGTAATAATTAGTTGTTGATAGATTTTTATTTTTTGTAGTTGCCTATCGTTTATGTAAGAAATTTACTAATCAAACTTTTCCATCTAGGTTTTGGAGCATCCTAAGAAAAAATAGAGGCATGCTCCTCAATGAGGTATTTTTGAGGAATACAATTTAAGTATTTAGTTTTTTCACCCTTCCCGGCACTATCATTTTACTGTATATCATTATGTATTACCTCTTAAGTGGGGTATTAATTTCACAAACTATGAAAGAAGTCTGTGTTGCTTTGTAGGTTGAGTTAACTATATTGATTGAAACGACATGAACGTTGAGAGGAGGCATGTGCTTGGCATTGACTGAAAATGCTCCTACTAGAGATGCATTGGTCACTGCTTTAGTATTAATCATCCTCATAAGTAAGCTGTCAGCAGTTGAGGTAACTAGAATTTCCTTGAGCTGTTCTTACATAAGGGAAATAGTAAATGAAACTAAATATTCATTATTTGAATATTATCCTTGGGACATTTAACTAATTATTATATCAATTTGTACAAGAATTATGTGAAAACTTACTGAAGTTTCAAAATAGTTTTACCTTCCCTTAAATATTAGACACTAACATTACATCAAACAATATTATCGCCAGTGCATTGCACGGGCTAAAACTAGTATTACTCAAAAGTTTGAAAACTCATGTAGGGGAACCCATATAAATTAATCTCGTCTAACCTGATGACATATCTCCCAACTATCACATAAATTAATAATTTCATAAAAGTACAAAATATATTACAAAATATTTAAGAACTAGAAAGTACAACAAGTTGCAAATTTGCATGTCACCATGTTTAAACTACAATCAATGTACATTTTAGGAATTATATACATGCAAAACATTAATCACGTTTGTTTACCAAATACTCCAATATTGATTTCGAAACAAACATTTAGAGCCCGTTTGAGATCCTTTTTTGTTCAAAATGCATTTTGAAATAGTATTTTAATGGAAAATGTGTGATTGTAAAATAAGAGAAAGTTTTATGTTTCTTGTAATATTATTGTATTAAAGAATGTGTTAATAAATATGTATATTGGAAATAATGGAAATCAGAACTTACACCTCCAAGCTTACTATCCAACTATAGGTGTTGTAGAATCTTTGAGGGAGTTTAAACTCATTTGGTAAGGCCGTGTTAATTTACAAATAAAACCTATAAATTAATACCAAAGGTTGAATTTTCTCATGGAGCATATTTTTCAAGAAAAGAGAAAATAAAAGAAAATGAAAAAGAAAGAGCACCTATTGGGAATTTTTTGGGAACAAAAGAGTGATGCTTTCTAAAATTCTCATGTATTAATTGCTGCGTGGCCCCTGCCAGCCAAATAGAAATTTGGAAACCAGTTTCCAGTTAACAATAATCCGCCGATTGGATTCGGTTAGAATTAGAATAATTGAGGTTGGGGGCCTTGGGGCTGTAGATTCCACCATCAAAATAGCGAAAGAGAAAATATGGTATCGACCGATGGATTGATGCCCATAACGAGGGCATTTCTTTCTTCTTACTACGATAAGTATCAGTTTCCTCCTCTCTCCGATGACGTTTCCCGTCTCTCCGATCAGATTCGTGCCATGTCTGCCGATCTACTGCACGATTCTCCCGCTACAGAAGGTTTTCATCCTTTCTGTTTTCCTTTTTTCCTTTTACTGGGATTTTCTTTTGGATCGGCCTTTCATAGTTCGTTTTATGTCTCGTGGAGTTTGATATCTATTATCCCTTTTGGAGGACAGTAGGCATCCTCTTGGCTTTCATGTATTTTTAAGATTATTTCTATTTTCTTGCGTATGCTTTGTGTAATTAATCTTGAGATTTTTTTCCTGGAGTAAAAAAGATTGATCTTGTCTTGATTGAACCGTGAATTTCTGGCCTACTTAATTTATATTCAATACCTTGTCAGGAGAAATCTTATTGGTACAAGAAGCTGACCGCCAGCCTCCCCACAAAATTGACGAGAACATGTGGAGGAATCGAGAACAAATTGAAGAAATCATTTACCTATTGGAAGTCTCTCATAGGTCCATCGTGGTGAGAGATACAATGGTTTGATATCTATCAAAAGCAATGATAAAAATGCAATTAGTGTGGACCACTTTAAATTAGGCCACTTTTTGGTTTAGATAAAAATCATATTTTTTTAACTAGATTTTGGTAAAAGTTAATGGAATGTGTGGTTAAAAGTGACGACTCCCATGAAATGTGCGATTAAAATTGACTTATAATTTAATAAACTTTTTTAGCTAAACCAAATGGGGGCCAAATGTTATATCATTTTTATGATTAGTAACTATATCTTTCTTACCAAAGAATATTAAAGCGCCTTAAGGTTCTTTTCTTTAACTGACGGTGGATCAAATTTTGTGTTTATTAACTGAACACAGCTTCATCAACAATCAACACTTGAAGATACTGAACTTCCTTCTGTTCTTGGGCCTCTTGAAGGGAAATTTAAATCTACATTGAAGACTTTGGAATATTTCCAAGCCAAAAATTCTGAGCATGTATTCAACACAGGTCGGTTTTTGAACATTCTATGGATTTTCCAGGAGATCAGATTAGGAAGTTTTTTTTCTATTAGCCAACGCTAGTAGCCCTCATATAATATATTTTGCTTCTTGATTCTCTAATTGTTTTGGCATTAAAATCGTTGTAAACTACTGTATTAAAAAACTTAGTTTTATGACTTGTAATTCATGTATTCACCTAGGATTATTTGCTTATATGAGAATAGCATATATTTGGTTAATCTGGATTAGAGGTCCTTTTTGATTGCACAAAAACAGTGCCTGCCTTGACAAGTAACGTTTCAGAAGAACCTTGCAACGTGTTTTCTGTGTAGGACATTGGGAGGATAGCTTTCTGTAGAAGTTCAGTTTTGTTTTGTGAAATAACTAAAAATGTTGTAAAGGTCTTTCAAACACATATTTTCCCTTGTAGAGCTGGAAACAAATAAATGATTCTACTCCCTTCATCTGATATTGAACGTTTTAAGAAGGCATTGGAAAAAGGAGCATTTTGATATAGTTCCTTCCATTTACCTTCAAAGCTAGTGGCCAAGAATTGTTGCAGGGACGGAGGCTCAATGGTGGCCTGACATGTACCTCTAAAAGATTTCTGTAAATTCAAGTTAGCCCCTCAAGATTTCTAAAAATTCCAATTATTATGTGTAATCAAGTCCCACACAATCTCTAGACTTTTCCTCTCTACCCATTGCTCTTTATGGTAAATACCCAACTTCTGGACCCCGTTTAATGATATGGCTTTCTGCTTTCCCTTTCTACTTTCAGAAAAAAGATGTTCTCTTCATTTTCAGTGATCTATAAATAGAATGAAATAAAGTAAGAAGCGTGTAGATTAATTGGAAATCTGCATAAAACTTGAAGCAATTTCATTTTTTTTTTTTTTTATAAGTAATCGAAGAATATATTAAAAACAATAGATAATACATGGAAAATGTATTATCAGTTTAAACAGTACAGAAACGACATGAAATTAGGCAACCCTTCAATATGATTATTAACCACAGTACTAAACCAACTATACAAAGTCAGATAGAACAATTCTCTGAACTGCTCTGTAGTTCTTGCTTGGTCTTCAAAACAGCGGCTGTTCCTTTCTCTCCATACGCACCGTACTATGCATCCCGGAATAAACCTCACTGAATATTTTTTCACCCAATCAACCTAAGATTAGGCTAGATCACCTAATAATTCCATTCCTATATCTAAAAGATCCAGTAAAGAAATCAGATATTGCTGGCAAGAAGGACGAGTTTCGAGTACTTATAATGATAATTTCTTTTTAAATGACAATTTCCTACATGACTTCTTTAGATTGTTATTGACACGATATGCAATTAGCATGTGAGGGTTTAATGCAAACAGATTCATGTCATTATATCAGCCAATTGTTCCACCCTCTTGATGTATGGAACCTCTATATTTTTGGAGTCGAGATTATTTTTGACATAGTTACCATCAAGTTCAACATGTTTTGTTCTATCATGTTGCACAGGGTTGTTTGCAATTTTAATGGCAGTAGTGTCGTCACAGAAAAGTAACATAGGCTTGCCTGGACCGAAGTCGAGTTCACTAAGGAGAAGTTTTAGCCATGTAAGCTCGGTAGTTGCATGATGTAATGCTCAGTATTCCTCAGCACTGGATAGTGAGACCACATTCTGTTTCTTACTGCTCCAAGTAACAAGATTGCCCCCAACAAACAATACATACCCTGATGTGGATTTTTCGTCCAGTATTGATCCAGCAAAATCAGAATCCGTGTAACTCACAATATCTAAATGCCCCTTTTTTAGTATAGAATGCCCTTGCCTGGAGAGGACTTCAGATATGTCAATATCCGATTAACTGCACTCATATGTTGCTCACTGGTGTTATGCATGAATTGGCTCACAACGCTAACTGCATATGACAAATATGGTTTGTGTGGGTTAGATAAATGAACTTCCCCACCAGTCTCTGGTATCTCTCTTTGTTTGTGGGAATCTGATCGGGGTAAATAATAGGCCATGGTTTACCTCAATAGGTGTGTCAACAGGGACACAAGCCGACATACCAATTTCTGCTAGAAGGTCAAGGATGTACTTGCATTGAGCTAGGATAAGTCCTTGTTGGGACCGTGATACCTCAATCCCTAAGAAACACTTCAAAGTACCGAAGTCCTTCATTTCGAATTCATTTGTCAAATGGCTTCGGAGTTTCTCAATCTCACTGGGATTACTGCTAGTAACAATCATATCATCCACATACACAATAAGCATAGTAGTATTGTGACCATCTCTCTTATAAAGTATAATCAGCCAAGGCCTATTTAAAACATACTTTTTCATTAAATAACTCAATCTTCCAAACCACGCTCTTGGTAATTGTTTCAGCCCATAAATAGCTTTCTTCATCTTACACATTACCCACTGGAGGAATGAAACCGGGAGGGGGGGTCCATATACACTTCTTCTGTCACATCACCGTGAATGAATGCATTTTTAACGTCAAATTGCCTCAATGGCCAATCAAAATTGACCGCTAGAGATAGGATGACTCTGACGGTATTCATCTTAGCTACTGGAGTAAAAGTTTCTTGGTATTCAATCTCATAAGTCTGTGTGTACCCTTTGGCAGCCAATCTAGCTTTATACCTATCGACGATTCCATCTGACCTGTATTTTAATGAGTACACTCACTTGCATCCCACAGTCTTTTTCCCTTGTGGTAATAAGACCATCTCCCAAGTAGAGTTCTTTTGGGGAGCATTCATTTCTTCTACCATAGCGGATTTCCACTTTGGTTGATCAAGAGCTTCCTGAAAATGATTAGGGATAGACACAGAAGATAGTTGGAGGGCAAATGTCAAATCAGTCTTAAATAAGCGGTGGTAAGAGATATAGTCAGAGATGGGAAAGATAGCATTGAAAGAAGATTTCGAAAAACCAAACATATCAGGCTTATTATGGACTCGAGGAGGATATCTCTTATCCTGAGTATCAACAATATCTAAAGTTGCAGGATTAGAATCAGAAACAGAGATAGGAGTAGAAGAGGGAAGCGGGGTAGGTACCTCATTTTCAATCTCCGAAGAATCAGATGGCACTGTAATATCAACCGAAGGGTTATTAGGTTCTGAAGAAGATAATACACGAGCGTAAGCATTGTTTGAATTTCTCCTAGTATAACACTTTTGGAACAAACGAGGTGATCTATCATCCTCAACTCAATATTCAACTTGGGATGCTCCCTCCTTTCTAGAAATCCACACTTTCTTTTCATCTAACCACGCTTGTTCATCTTCCTTACTACTAACCTCCCCCTGAAGAGGAACTAACGACACGTCATCAGAAAAAATGATTCTGATTTGCAAAATTCCACATCCATAGAAATATAATATTTTCCCTTAGGGGGATGGAAGCATTTGTAGCCCTTCTGGGAGCTTGAGTAGTCGAGGAAGACACATTTCAGGGCACGAGGATCAAATTTATTTTTGAGATGAGAATGCATATGGACATAACACACACAACCAAAAATTTTGAGACAGAGATTTAAAACAGATGGAATAGAATGAAATTGGGACAACATTTTTAAGGGAGTTTGAAAGTCAATAATGCGAGCGGGAATTCGATTTATGAGAAAGACAGCAGTTGTCACCGCCTCAGCCTAGAAACGTTTTGGAACATGCATAGTGAAACATAAAACCCGAGTTACTTCAAGAATGTGTCGATTTGTTCGCTCAGCAATGCTGTTTTGTTGAGGTGTGTAAGCACAAATGGTCTGATGGAGAATGCCGTAAGTTGAGAAGAAGTTTCCAAGGGTTTGGTTTACAAATTCACGACCATTGTCAGAATGAATAACTTTAACCCGTGTATGAAATTGTGTCTCAATCATTTTAAAAAAATTTGGAATAACATAAACGACTTCACCCTTAGATTTTAACAAATGTTTTCAACAAACTCTGGTACAATCATCAATAAAAGAGATAATATTTATGACCTATAGTAGATGGAGTAGAGAAAGGTCCTCAAACATCAGTATGAATACAAGTAAAAGAAACAGAACTTTTATTAAAACTGACTTTGAAAGGTACACGATAATTTTTGACAAAAATACATTTTTCACATGATTTTTGAAAGGTACATGATGATTTTTGGCAAAAATACGTTGTTACTAGAACTAGGAATGTTTCTAAATAGCTTTGGGAACAAGTGTTCTAAGTAAGTAAATGAAGAATGACCTAATCGACAATGCCACAAAAGGATCCTATCTCTTGGAGAGGATCTACTAACAACTTGAAGATCAGGGGTATCCTTAATTTGCAAACTCCTTGTTCCCTCCAAAAAATACAGTCCTCCTCTCTCTCTCTACCCATGTCAATCGTCATCTTCGTTCGATTATCCTGAAATACATAATTAGTAGGTGAGAAGATGACAGAGCAATCAAGATGCTTTGTAATTTTACTAATAGATAAGAGATTAGTGGAAAAAGTAGGTGCAAGTAAAACGATGAGAAAGAGAAAGTAGGTGAAAACAGACCCCTCCGGCCCCAGTAACTTTAACAGAAGTCCTATTAGCCACTTGAACTGACTGAACGGGAGTTGTCAAGCTCCAAGAAAATGGAATTCATTTCAGTGTATTACGTGACAAGAGGCCGCCCTTCTTGCTACAGCTGAAATGATTTTTTCATTAATTCATAAACTTGTGACGAATCAGAGGCATCAAGGTAACTTCTCTTAACCACATCCCACACATCCTTGGATGTGTCAAATTGAACGAAGTGGACCACAAGAGTATCGATCATAGAGTTAATAAACCAAGACTTAACGATAGCGTCATCGCCATCCATTCACCATAGCTACTATCATTTTCTTTTGGTACAGTTAGTTCACCGAAAATGTGAGCTCTTTTCTTCTGGCCAGTGATACGCATTTCCAGTAATTTTGACAACACACGATAGTTAGTATCATCTAACTTAATGTGAATCGGAGGTGATGTCTCATGGATTAATGATGTAACTACCTTGTTATCGGCCATTACTACGAGGAGTCTAAGCAAGTAATGCAACTACGACTTCCTACTGAAGAATGATTCCTATAGTTTCAGACCTGGGAGTGCGGGAATTGAAAATACTGAAGCTACGTTGTAGCAAACTGCTCGATCAGAGGTTGACTTCTTTTTCTGAAGAGAACCACTAATAGAACCACAAAGGAGTCGACCACAACTCACAAAAGGAGCAGCCGAACAAGGACTGCGCAGAGGCCGAACGAAGCATCAATAGGGACAGACTCTACCGCCGGCAAAGAAGAAAAAAAACAACCAAGAGGTGACTCACACAGGTCACAGAAAGCCGGAAGCAGAAAAAATGCTAGAAGGCAGAGAAGCAGCGGCAGACGGGCTCACGAGGAATGGTCGAGTCGGCAAGAGGCGTAGTCGGCTGTTGAAGACGTCGCCGGCGTCTGGGTAACAGAGGAGCCGGAATCGGCGCCAACTGGAGTTCGGTACTGTAGCGCTTTGATACCAAGTCGATTTTGGGAGAGAAAAGTATATTATTTATTGATAAATGTAAACCCACGATATATACAGGAGGGAAAAGAAAAATTGCACTTTAGTCCCTAACAATAACAAAGACTACAAGTTGGTACAATACTACTATATATTTCAACTGTTCCCATTATAAATCTTTCCAATCCATAATTGTTCAACGTTGTCCCTTTACTATGAGTTGCAGAAAACTTCTTTTGGAATTCCCTTCTGATGTGAGTTATCAATGTTTAAACAAAGGCAAAAGAACACACGCTTTTGACTTCCTTGGAAGATGTTCTACTTTCTTGGAAAGTCCATGGAACCTGCTTCTTGTGGTAGTCCTTCCTGAAAACATTGCCAGAAGTTGTACAATTGTTTGGAAAGTCCTTTTTATAGGATGATTTCTTGAGGTTTTAAAGAAACTAAAAGCTATAACTTTAAACATGGACTCAAATTATGGCTTAAAATCTGACTCCAAAAGTTGAGCTACGGATTCTACCATTGGAGATTGTTAGTGGTTATGGTTTTGATTAATTTGGTATTTAGATTTATTTTTTCAGATTTTTTCTCCTTAATTGATGGCTGATATGCTATAGCTCTAAGTGGAATTACTTGGTTACTTGTAATAATATCTTTTTGCCTTTTAAATTTTTAGTCACAGAGACAAGTACTTGTGAAGAAATTTGATTAGTAAAAGTCGAGAGTTTAAGACATGCAACATGCTAGGTGATTTTTGATAAATTAAATGTCTACAATGAGTTTAAATTTGGTGCAGAGAGAAGAAAGTTGTAGTTGTATGTTAAATGGGTCTCTCTATATGGTTACAGTTATGACCTATATGCCACAAGATTTCCGGGGTACTCTGATCAGGCAACAGAGAGAGCGCTCTGAGAAGAATAAGCAGGCCGAAATTGATGCTTTAATTAATTCTGGTGGAAGTATACGTGATCGATATGCTCTGCTATGGAAACAACAGATGGAGCGGTGACATTCTATTCACATATTTCTATTATCTGGAACTACTAATGACTGATTTACCTAATTATTGGCGAAATTCTCTTCATACAGAAGGCGACAGTTAGCTCAGCTGGGTTCTGCAACAGGTGTCTATAAGACTCTGGTGAAATACTTAGTTGGAGTGCCACAGGTATGTCTTAATTGGCTTCATGGTGCATTGTAATGGATGTACATCTTTCTGGTGGCATCAAGTTCTTGGCCTTCTTTTTAGCCTCTGCTTTCACGCCTGAATCTTTATGCTTAACTACAGGTCACTTATTTTTTATCACAACAATCATATTATTTGCATTTTTGCTTCATCAAATTGATTAGTTGTATACTTTGTCTTACAATACTGCAAGTGTTGCAGGTTCTACTGGATTTTGTTCGGCAAATAAACGATGATGAAGGGTACTTTTGCTTACATTTGGTCACATTACTAGTTTTTCTTGTTCTCTCTCTTTTTTTTTTTTTTTAACTCTCTTTATTAGTGAGAACATATATTTCTGTGCACACTCTTTGAGTTTGAATTGATCGTGTAGTAATATATGCCAATTTTCTTCTGGAAACAATGTTATCACCAGGCCCATGGAAGAGCAGCGACAGCGTTATGGACCACCTTTGTATAGCCTTACCAGACTGGTGCTAACTATTCGACTTTTTCTTTCTCTTTTCTGGGGCCGTCTAGAAGCTAGTAAATTGTAAGCCTTGTTAAGATTCTCATACTTTCAGATATTAAGTTGAAAACAAACTGAAAAGTTAATAATGCTTAGTTGTAACCTGTTCTTACAAAGTTAGTGCATTTTTCACTTAGAGCTTTCTTCACATTTGTCCAATTAACAGGCAGAAGCGCCAAATATCTATCTTGGAAGAAGCAGTTGATGTTTATAATTCTGAGTTTGAAAGATATGTCAAATTTATTGGGTACCACTTCTTTCTCCTCTCTTGGTTTTTGTAGTTATTCTCGAAAAACATTTTAGGTCATTGAACAGTAATTTCCAGTTTTGATTTCTATTAGGTGCTGTGATTAATATCTAACTTGACTAGTAGTGTTTAAGATCATCATATCCTTTCATGTGCCAGATTATATGCACCTCATCCCTTTGATGTGTTCCCCCTCATCAACCTTCTTAGTTTAATTTGTTGTAGTGTTGTGATCTATACTAATGTTCATCGCAATAGAGCTCTATGGGATCATGTTCTCCATTTTTAGTCAGTTCAGAATAAAATTTAAGCCATGTACTGCAAATCAGCTTCTACATTTGATCTTGCAAGTTGCAACCACTAGTTCTTTTATGCTTCTCCATGTTATTAAATTGCATCCATAAACATGCAATATTCAGAAGCATACTGCCATGGTCCCCTTGTCCCACATCGGGAGTTCCACATGAAAATGTGGGGTTTATAACCCTTTGGACACTCTCCCCTTATCAGCTAGCTTTTGAGGGTGAGTTCTACCCAAGGGGTTGTGACATTGGTATCAGAGCAGGCACCACGTTCCCCGATTGCAAGCGAGCGGCGCAGATGGTGACGCCGTCATAGCAGTGTTCGTCCGGGACTAGCCATGGGATAATGTAAAAAGCTAGAGGGGCTAGTGCAAAGCCAGTCCGGCGTGGGCGTCGGGATCGGAAGCGTGGTGATTTGTCATGGTCCCCTTGTCCCACATCGGTTTATAACCCTTTGGGCACTCTCCCTTTATCAGCTAACTTTTGAGGGTGAGTTCTACCCAAGGGGTTGTGCCACATACCTTACTGTCACTGTGTGAACCTATGCAGTCACCATCTGCTTAGGCTTCTATGCCCAAGGGGCCATTCTTTGAGAATAGAAGTCCCGTTTGGTCTTTTCCTTCGAGGCATTTCAATATTCTACATTCGTATGATCCTCATTTGGAGTATGCATATTTAGACTAACAATCCTATGGCAAAGACAATATCTGACCTTGTATGGTACAAAATAAATTAGCTTTCTTACTTATCTTTGGAACCTCTCTTTATCTATATCAACACGACAACAGTTGATGTGACTACTTCAATTTGGTGGTTAAAATCAGTTGATGTATCTCCTTGATTACTCGCTAGTATGTCAGTATCTTTAAGGCCTATAGAATATTTTTTAAATCAGTTGGCATGTCTCCTTGGTAACTTGAGTTCATAAGAAATACCTTAGGCTCGCTATATTCTTAATTACAAATTCTTAGCTAGGGAATTCTCAAATGTCTAATATATGCTAAATTGTTACTGACTGGCCGCTCACCACTGCGTACTTTCCATCTCAGAAGAAAATTGAATTGTGTGGGATAATTTGTATCAGTTATACAGTTAATATGGAGCATGTTTGGCAAAGCTTTTGGTAGATTATAAGTGGTGGTGGGTCCTACGAAACATGTGGATAAAAGTAGGTAAAAGTTATAGGTCCTACAGAGAATTTATGAATAAAAATAGAGTTTAACTGACTTATGCATGCACCCTTATTATAAAGGGAGGCTGAAGTTTTCTAACCTAGCCTGGAGGAGTTACATCAATATATAAAATTAGTATTTCTATTTACAAACTTTTTTCTTTCTAAGTGTTTCTTCAAACCCTGTGGCTGCTCCAGCCTCCATGTAGATTTCTCCTCAAAGTCTTCATGGAAGCAAACATTTCTAACAACTAGACTATGTATTGACGAATCCTGATTGACAACATGTTCAAGTAGACACGATGTGAACTCATTTTGCAGTGAGAATCTAGTGATAATGGGTCCCATAAATCTGGGTGAATCCTTTTGATAATGCCTGGCCTTGTACCGATCTATGGTTTCATTAACTTCTAATTTTCCTAATAATTCATGCATCTAACAGCGTTGTTTATGAGTGGTAGTTCCACAAATTCCCATGTTTATTTCTGGTAAGAGCTCTCATTTGACATTTCTTCATGTTTTATCTCCATTTTCAATCTTTAAAAGCCTCCTATTTGGACTTATGAATGATCACACCCAGAATATTAGTAGACAAGTCGTGATATGATGCCGAGTTCAGATATGATGCCTTTGCTGAGGCTTACAAGGATATCTAAGTTGGAAAGAAACTCTTGAATAGGGTGAACCAAGCCAGTATTTTTTATGCTTTACCCGATTGTTCCATGTTCAACATATTCGGATCAGGGATTTGGTAGTGTGTAGCAGAATTTCCAGCATTTTTATTACTTTTAGAGTAGACCCAGATCCTCTTGTCACCCAGAGGGGTATGAGAATAGAAATGGGAATGCGCTGCTAAGAAGACAATTTTGTTTATAACGTGAGTGCCACTCAGTTCTTTAGGAGACTTTGATGATTATAAAATATTCTCGAATCATGTCCCACCTTTTAGAGGTTGATTCACGAAGGGAGAATTTCAAGGGGTTGGGGATTGGGAGGGGGATATTGGGCTGAGATGGCTCATAATTGATTAGAAGATGGAAATACTGAACTTTGGGATCGATACAAGCCATCAATAAGGAGGACCAACATTGTGTGCATGAAATCTGTCTGTAGCTCACTGGAAACCCAGAAAGAAGAGAAGATGAGTGTGCAAAGTCAGTCTTTTTGCCAACTAACTCTTGTATCATGTGCCATGTATAACATTAAATTTTTTCGTGATTTTTCTTAATGACGAACTTTCAGTTATGCATATTGCCAAATGTGGATTTGGTGGTTTTCTTCTGGTAAGTCATAAGCTGCCTCCCTTTGGTCATCAATTCTCCAGCGTTCATTTTGTTAATCAACTTGATAGAAAGAAGAAAAAAATTACATAGTAACAGAGAATGATCTAGCATTATGAGAGGAGTCTCTGCCTGTGAAGGGAACAAGTTTTTTTTTAGCATTTCACTGTTCTCGTATTGATTTGTATGTCTGTTTTACAGGGAGGTTTTTGCGAATTCCCCCTTCTTTATTTCAGCAGAGGATGCTGGTGCATTAGAGGCGAGGTGTCTTCAGAAGTTCCTTTGCAGTTATCGTATATTGAACCTCTAACTGTGCAAGAGGATTTAGACTATTATTATTCCTTTAGAAGCTTAGTTATTTTTGTTGCCATAAATTTTAATTGTTAACTTGCTCTGAAAACCAGGACCACCGATGATCTCAAGGAAATCAGTGTTCCGGCAGGGCAGACATATGAGGTTCGTTTTTAATATAATCATATCTGGTTTGAGTCTGTGTGTTTTAGCAAAATGTATCAATATGAGAAAAAAGCCATAGCTTTTGAGATCAGCCAACTGGAATCTAGATGCGATGCATTAAAAAAATATCCTTTCTCCTGCTCTTCAGTTTTCTGTTATGAATATGGCTCTCAACCCTTTAAAAACAAGTTATTTACCTTGGCATTGTAGAATATTAAGCACAATGAATTTTTCATTAAAACCATAGCTTCCCTACACTTGGAATACCCCAAATTCAAGAGTCTTATTTTTAGATTCTTTTGGTACTGCCTCAGTGCCTAGGAACCTGCTTTCCAAATGAAACTTTTCATCCTTTTTCCTTGTGTCTCCAAGTTGCAAAGTTGGATGCCATGCAATATTGCTATTTTGCTCCCCAAAAATTTGGCTGTACAAATTTATTTCTGAATCTTGAATACCTTAATGAAGCTGAAGCAACTGAGTCTGATTGTATTGGTGTTAACATTTATGAACAATGTTGCAAAAAAATCACGATGATGGAACCTTTGCTTGAGAGAGAAGCTCTATAATTGTTAAAATGTCGTTTAGGAAGATCAGTTTTGCTGATAGATTTTTGAAGCATTATGGAAAGATAACTAAAAGGTGACCATCTCCAATTCATCCTAAATTTTTTGTACTAATGGGTTATAGGTCACATGATTTCATTTCCACAATGTTCCAGAAAGAGGTCTTGCAATGCAAAAGTTTAGAAGGAAAATAGATATCTGTAGATTTGTGGCATTTAAAATATTAAAACGTAGTGATGTGTTCTGATAAAATCAAAACATAATTCACTGGTAATTTTCCAATTTCCCCTTTACTCAATAGATAAAAGAGATTGTAGAGTATCAAAATTCTCGGTAAAACATTCTGCAAAATGTAGTTCAAGAAATTTAGGAGTTGCGAATTTGTTTTTATGGTGTAACGTCTATACGCGTGCCCACATGTATTGCCTGTTCATGTTTGGTAAGATGCCAATTTTAGGCGTAGGTAATTCCTTTTGATGTGTCCCTCTATTAAAAAAAAATGTCAAATAATTTTTTAAAGAAATAGAGTTAAGAATTATTAAATTGAGTTAAATTATAATATTAGTTTCTTTTCTTTTAGTAAATTCAGGCCTTTTTTTATTCTGTGTTGCACAAAATTTTCAACTACTATGGCGTGTTCGTGTTAACACATCGGACGTGTGTTCGACACTCATCGAACACTCTACTATTGTCGATTTTCTTTCTTTATCATAAATTTATATATTTTTAACTCAAAATTATTATTAAATAACAAATAGGTACTCATATTTAAAAATTTCAACAAGAAAATTTAATAACAAGTTTAAAACTAAATTTATACTATATAAATAAAGAATTTAATCCACATGCTAGTAACGTATCGTGTCAGTACTTTTTTTAAAAGAACACGTGTCCATATCAGTGCACCATAGTTTTTCCTTTTGAGATGAGCACACAGAATGATATTGTAAACTGTGACAAAATAAGTTGAAGAAAATAGCTGTGGATTGTGAGAAAGGTAATGCATTATTTAATAAATATATAAAGAAACTTAATTTGGATAGTTACACCTCACCACATGGAGAAAAGAGAACCTACTTGAAGATTATCTTGAACCTATAAGGTGGGACTTATGACGGGGACAATTTTGAAAGGGTTCATATTTGCTTTAGTAACTTTTACTTTTGCTCTACTTGTGGTGTTACTTATTTAGACATAGCTAACAGTCAAACTTCCACGTGACATGTATCATCCGTGTAAAAATGAAATCAGAAGTGTGCTATTTATTTAACATCCCGTTGGGATCTATATTTTTCTTGAAAATAAGATGGAGTACATTTAACTGACAGTGGTAAATAGGAGCTGCTTCCCTTTAAACATTATGCATACAACCAAAAGCTTGCACATTGACAGATATGGGATTCTAGATATATACCATTACTCCAACTGAAGTCCCGCTAAGAACTCTCTTAGGTTAAGGATTCGCTTGCACATTTCGTCAAAATCCAAAATAAATCCTTCTAAGAACTTAAAGGCTAATCATGCTTCAAAATTTCAGCTAATTGTTTTGTAACGTAAGGCTCTATTATCTCAGTGTTGATGAAGATTTAGTTCTTTCCATAGCACCATATGATTATTACAATACTCTAACTAGAATGAAATTTCCCTGCTTTGTGTAGTGAATCATCTTCGCAGAGCCTTTCCCTTTTTTAGGAGGTTCTAGTCACATTATCCCAGATTTCCTTGGCGGCGGAAAAAAAAAAAAAAAAAGAAATGACTTGCATCTTGCAGATTCCTGGAGAAATTTGATTAATCAACCAATTCATAATGTGAGGATTTTTTGCCTCTCAAGAAATGTTAGAAGGATCCCCTAATTTTGGTTCATTAACGGTGCCATGGAGGCAGTCCATTTTCCTCTACTTTCGAAAAAAATAACCCTACTTTGTGAAATGGTTGAACAGATTGAGGCCACTTGGGAAAAAATTTCCATCGATTTTGGGAGTAATATGAAAGATAGGATTCTCAAAGTGAATGGTTGGTTTTATTGCTGTTTGGGCGGCCGTGTAGTTTCTTCCATTTGAAAAACAATTGACCGGAGAGAAGATGGGTATGGAGGCTGGAAATAAAGTGAAAAAAACAAAAGAGGGAACAAAAGCAACAGATGCTGTAACCAGATTGGGTAATGTAAAAGTTGGATTCAACTTTCTGGCTCCAATACCATATTTGCAGGAATAGAGAAGAAGAATTAAATGGAATCATTTATAATTCCTCTAACAAATAAGAGAGGCCAGCATACGTTCTATTGGTAATAATCAATCACAATAAACCTAGCTAATGATTCTCTAAAGTCAACGAATCAGTTGAGCTTTTAACAAAAAAAACCAAGCACTTCTACTAGTGAGGTCTATACCTTGCGCAAAAATGAGGTACTTGGAAAATCAGCTTTTAGCTTCTCAAATATTATTCCCTTGAGATGACCTGATGTCTTCTTTCATTTTATTTGCAAAATGATGTTGATATGTCTGCAAAAATGGATTGCACATCCTCTTTTCCTACTTGTATTTGGTTTGGTTGGAGCATAAATATATTTTGTGTGCTGCTTTTCTGGCTATCTTCTGTTCTACTTTCTGCAATATTATCTCATTATTTGAATGATTACATCTTCTAGGTGTCTTTGACAGTGGATTCTATAAATTCGTACATTGCTTGGGATTTCTCATTGGTGCAGGGCAAAATGAATTTGGTATTTTCTCAAACCTTCTACTATCTTCATTTTATAATTCAATACTACAGGGAAGGTTTGAAGATGTAAGTAATCTTCATTATACTTTATTAAATTTTTCTTATTAAATTCAGTATTTTTAATCAAATAGACAAATACTTGACTGATGCAAAGCATGAATACTTGCAAGTTGCAACAAAAAATGGGGTTAAACTTCAACTGTTGGTATCAGCATGGAAACCCCTTCCCTATTAAAAAATATATAGATGGAGAGGAAGAAAAGAAAATAGAAGTAATGAAAAAGAATTATGGCTGAGGGATTTATTTGTACTTCTTGAGAGTTGAGACCAGTAAGTAGAGCATAGATATTTATTATAAAATAACTTAGATAAATTGCTCAAAACATAAAGAATTTTGAGTGGTAAGAAAATTGTAATTTTTCAATAAATTTAACTGAAGGGTTTCAAACCCTAAACCTTCACCTCAACGTGTGAGTCAGTAGTTACTGTGCCACAGGCTTTGACAATAGCTTTGTAGCAATACGTTTAATATTCATATTGTGTTCTACCAAATATATAGGCTTCTCACTAATATTTACTATAACCTGTTAAAAAAGGGCAATCAGAATGGATTCCAACATTTGTGGCATTGAGGCCTGCATATTCAGAGTCCTTTGGGACACCTGCATATTCAGAGTCCTTTGGGACACATGCACAATAATTTTTGCTTCTGCACAAATAATTTACAATTTCTGGACTAAACTCACATTTTATCCTATCTTTCGATTACGAGTTTGTAGCTGCAGCGCGTAATGCCAGAAAAATCTCTTTTATGAATGACTTGATGCATTAAAACTAGGGTGTTTTGATTTCTTTAGGATTCAAAATATGACAATTTGTTGATAAGCAAATAGCATATAGTGTTCTAGTGGCTTTTAATCTGTTGCTTGATCCTTTTATATCTTTCTATATTTCTTGTAAACTACATCACAGCAATACTATTGGTAGTTTCAAAACTTGACATTTGATGGCAATCACAAAAATATGAACATTCTTGTTTTATCTGCATTTGTATGTCATTAGAAGTTCATGATTAAGCAGATACATGGTATAAATTTCCTTTTAAAATTTATATTCTATCAGGATATTGGATTCAGCGTGGAGTGCACTGATCCTTCTGGAAAAAAAACAGTAAGCTCTTGAAGTTTGGGCACCTAAATTTCTGCCATATTACATTATAAGGCATTCATTCACACTAGCATTTTACAGCAGCCTTTTCTGAAGGAAACAAAAAATGAAAAAGGAGGAGAATCTTTTTTGTTTGTTCTTGTTTAATCATTCTGACCTTTGTTTTTGGTTTTTATGTTCACGATTGAGTTATTGTGTTGCTTTATCCACAGCTGATCTTACCTTACCGGCGTTACGAATCTGACCAAGTGAGTTGTTGCTTTTCTTCGATTCTCTACAATATAGATGGGATTTCTCAACTATTGACTTCTTATTTTATTTCCTTGCAGGGTAACTTCTGCACATGCGTGTCGGGAAACTACAAACTCATCTGGGACAATTCGTATTCAACCTTTTTTAGAAAGGTAAGTAGATGAATTTAAATTAAGTCTTATCTCTAAAGGGGATTAACATTCTGCGGAGTTATTGCTGGTGAAAAATAACTTATAGTCAGATTGAAATCAATATCATTTGAATCATAGTATTTTGGGGCAAGGAATGTTTACTAGAAATATCTGTGGGGTTCCATCCAGATACAATTTACACAGAGATCATGAAATCATCTCTGGAAATTTGTGTAATTGAGTACGACTGTCTATACAGTGAACTCCTATTCTGTGCTAACACCCAAAGTAATATATATCCTCTAAATGATAGAGATCCTTCAAAGAAACCTAAAAATTTAATAAATATATCTGCGATGCTATTCTGTTCCCCGTAATTTCCTTTGTCCTTGTTCATATTAGCCGAATCTTTAAATCTTTTGATCTCTTAACATTGACTCAACTTGGCTTCCTTTTCCCAAATTCATTCTCCCTGTAAATGTGATTATTTTCTA
This sequence comes from Fraxinus americana, assembly GCA_035079005.1. Lineage (NCBI taxonomy): Eukaryota > Viridiplantae > Streptophyta > Magnoliopsida > Lamiales > Oleaceae > Fraxinus > Fraxinus americana. The sequence goes on along the minus strand of CM068726.1, from coordinate 27,741,839 downwards.
ATTTTGTAAAATCATTATCCACCCCTAAAATTATTCTCAGTTCCATAATTTTTTATGTTCTTCCATATTTCTAATATTCAAGGCACTTAATTCAATGTGATTCAAGAAATTCCTGGAAGACTTGAAACCTTGTTATTGGGATCTGTTCTGTTCACTGTGATTTGCTTCTCTTTCAGGAACTCTTTAAATGGTTCCTCGTGATGCTTAGCATCCTGCTTAGCCTCATATGTGGCTTCAAGCATATTTTGTTTGACATTACAGAAAAAAACTTGAGTAATCCCCAGGAAGAATTGAAAGTGTATTATTAGGGTTTCTTGTCTTCAGCGTGGTTAAACTTTCACAGAAAACTGTGACTTGTTCTACATGCTGCATACCTTCATGCTTCAAGTGTTGCTAATCTTACTATCGTAGAAAAATATCTTTTATGGTCTCTTTTGGTGTTTCCCACATTGTTCAGAATTTGATGCCCAATCATTGTTCATGTTATCTCATGTTTATCATAAAGCTGTAGCATTGCTTTTATGCATATATTGATTATTCCTTATCATCCCTGATTATTTCATGTTAGGAGTGTAATGTTCTGTACTTATTTGACACTATGAAAGATGAGAAATTGAAGAGTGCATTCTGAAGACATTGTAAATTTTGTTCTTGTAAAGCTTATATGCAGGTTTCTGTAGGTTGAAATCGTGCCAGTAGTTTTTTCAGTTTTGTCAATTATTTTTTATTACATATGAAGTTTTAGTTATTTTTCTCCTTGTTAATGATGATACTCTGGTGGGTTAGATTGTCAGGAATTGGTTTAGTTGCATTATCACCTACCTCGTCTCCCTTTAGAAGCTTTCGTAGGCATCTGTACCCATTTTTGGTAACTCCCATTTTCAGAATTATTACACGACATAGCACACCACCATGGGAAATGTTGAGGAAGTTGTCATTTCTCAAGCACCTGGCGTTGTTTACAACAACATTGGTCTTAAGCCAGGGTGGTATATTCCCTAAACATGATTTGAAGTGATTTTGGCATTGTAAAATATTTTGTTTTGAGATGTACCGCTAATGGACATACGGACTTATCATTCTTGCATCAGCATTGGAAATAGATCCTCGTAGATTGATTTACTAATTAAATTTAAATATTGGATTGGGTCAATTCTGTTTTTTCTTAATCTGATATGTGGCTTTGGTTTGAAACAGGTTCTGCGTTACAAGGTGGACTGTATTCCTCCAGTTGCGGACCCTCTGCCTGTACTTGTACCTGTACCGGCAGTTGATCAGTAGAATGCTGAAAAAATCTACCGTGAACTCTAATATGTATCCCATCAGCGTCTTTCCAGTTTCTTTCAATTGTTACTCTCTGCCCTGCTCACCTCACCTTATGCTGGTGAATTGTGTTCGGTGTGGATATTTCGTGTTTTACATAAACCCTGTTATTCATTGATGTAAAAGGTTATAAAATATAGTGGTCAACTGGAGTACGAAGGAAGGATATGTGAAATATGGGTGATTATTACCGGTTCCAAGTGTGTAATATTTATAATGCAAAAAGATTCTTGCATATTCATGCAAAAACATGATTGATAAGGAATGTCAACGTGTGTCCATCAAGAGAAAGTAGTTGGGATTTGATATTAGGAGCAATTCTATGTATCACTAATGGTGATATTAAGCCATTTTTGGTTTGGTTAAAAATTAGATTTTTAATAAATTTTAATAAAAGTTTACGTGTGGTTGAAAAGTTGATGAAAGTTGTGGGTTTTATGAAATGTGTAGAGGAAAGTATGTTTGGAAAAAAATGAGTTTAAAAATTGGGGCCAAATAAGGGTTAAATAAGATGTACAATTAAATGAGTCACATAATTGTACCATTAATTGAGAATATAATATAGAGTTACATTAATTGGTGTTGTAGAATCGTTAGTGTTAGATAGCCTAATTTGGTTCAGTCTCTCTACAACTCTTCACTTTCAGACATATAGTCTACATTGATAAAGGTGGGTTTAGTTCAAGCATTTTTTCTAATTTCAATTCCTTTTGTTCCGAGGGTCCGTTGTCTCGAGTGTAATAAATAATAATTAAGAGAGCACAATACTGCGGATGGTGGAGGGTGGAAATTATACTGAAAATGGTTGAAGGGACTACGACTTAAGTAGGGGGTTTGGCTTGATGACAAATTGTTGGACGCTTTACGGAAAAGTACCAAACTTGACTTCTTATAAATAATACAAAAAGAGACCTAAAGGAGGCTTTTAATATTGTAATACTTCAGTGTCCATTTCAATTAAAGAATGTCCATTTGACGTTGAACTGTTTATATTTGACTTCAAAATGTATTTGGGTTAAGAGGTATTTTAAATGTTAAAAATTAAAATGATAATACATTTGAGTTTGAAATGGATATTTTAAGGATACATTTTAATACACGCTTTCAGAGTCATTTACGTATGATTTTTTAAGTCAAATGGACACCTTCAATAGTAATACATGTTGGAATTTGGATTAAAGATTGGAAAATTTAGTTAAGTGTAAAATTTGAAATGTGACTTTGTGTCACCTTCGGTCAAATATTCGGACTTGATCCTATATTCAAATTATAAATATAAATAGACTAACGTGTTGTACTTGTCAAGTAAATCACAGTGGTATATTTGAAATCTCAAAACCAATTCCGGATGAATGAGAAATTACAATCCAAAGTTGGAAAGAAAAGAGGAAAAACTAGCCGTGAAATTTGTCAAACTCCACCGCTCGCCTAACACTTGAGCGATGAATTTGTCTAACTTCATCGCTCGTCTAACACTTGAGCAATGAGACTATCGCTCGAGCGACAGGCCGGCGACATAGTTTATGATGAACTAGTGTCACTGTCGCTCGAGCGAGAGGCCAGAGACAAACTAGCAACAGCAAGTAATGCTTTCCTTCGTGAAGGTTGTTGAGTTTGGAGCGTGACACTTCACTCACAAATTCTCATCTTCTATAAACCGGTTAGAATATCTATTTTGTTTGGCCCAGATATTATAACATATATGGTAGAAAATAATCCAAAAACTTTCGATAAAACAATGTCTACACCGAAAGCACTACATTGGAAAAAAAACTATCAATAATGAGATAGATTCTATAATACAAAATCATACTTGAAAGTTAGTTGATTTACCTCCCGGAAATAAGCTTTTAGGGTGTAAATTGATCTTCAAAATGAAACTAAAATCGGACGAATCCATTGATAAATATAAGGTTAAATTAGTTGCCAAGGGACATAGATAAAATGAAGGACTTAGACTTCTTTGATACCTATTCACCTGTGATTAAAATCACAAGTAAACTTTGTAAATTCACAAGTAATCAAAACCATGATACCTATTCACCTGTACTCGATCTGTGATACCTAATCAAAACCATGATGATTGGAAGGCTTTAACAAGGGTTCTTAGATACTTGAAGTATACTTTTACCTATGGATTACACTTCACAAAATATCTCACGATATTGGAAGGATATTGTGATGCAAATTGAATATCCAACATGAAGGATTATAAGTCTACTAGTGGTTATGTATTTACCATTGGTTGAACTGCTACATCTAGAAGTCGACAAAAAAATGTGTATATCTCGATCAACGATGGAATTGGAGTTTATTGCTTTGGACAAGCTGGAGAAGAAGAAGAATGGCTTCGTAACTTATCAGAAGATATTCCATATTGGCCTAAACCGGTACCTTCAATTCGTATACATTGTAATAGTCAATCGACTATTGGAATGGCTGAAGAAAACATATATAATGGTAAGTCTAGACATATACGTCATAGACACAATATCATTAAACAATTAATCTCTAATGGTATCATCTCCATAGATTATGTGAAGTCATATATGAGAATATCGCGGATCCACTTGCGAAAGATTTACCTATGCATCAATTACATTGTCTATCGAAAAGAATAGGATTAAAACATACTACGTAAGAATCTTTATTATGGTAACCCTACTTTGTTGACTGGAGATCTCAAAATCTTAGTTCAAGAGAACAACTAAGTTATGAAAATTCAATGAAACACTTAAGAAAAATGTTTCATAACTCATTCTTATGATAATTAAAATGCTTTTTACATAATGTTATAAGTTAAGATATGTTTTTAATGATTCATATATCTTGATTAAGTCAATTAGAATATGGTATAATACTCTTAATAGAAGGTCACATATGTAAGTGTAAGGTGGGGCCGGCTCAACGAAAATGGTTCAAAGCATAAATTTTCTAAATGATTATAAAACCGAAGAGTTGTTCTGGTTCAAAATGAACCAAGTCATGATAACCATAAATGATTTAGGAAAGACATATGTGTGAGTATTATTGTCTTGTTTACACCAACGGTTGAATGGTTCAAAACATCAGTTCACCAATCAGGCAAATAAATTCGATAGTATTTCACTAAGGAAGGTTCAAGGACGAAATCTACCTTATCTGATGCAGTGTTTTTCTGCTCCCTCTCTCTCTCTCTACAATCATCATATTTTTGCATAGCATGAGCATATTTGAATTTCCATTCATATGAGAGATTGTTGGAATTTGGTTTAAAAATTTAGGTAAGTATAAAACTTGAAAAGTTGTGTTAAGTTCAGTCAAATATTCGGACTTGATTCGATAGTTAAATTATAAATATACATAGATTAACTTGTTCTACTCGTCAAGTAGATTGCCGTGGTACTTTTGGAATTTCAAAACTAATTTCGGATGAATAACAAATTATGGTTCAAAGTTGGAAAGAAAAGAGGAAAAACTAGTCGGGAAATTTGTCTAACTCCATCAATCGCCTAACGCTCCAGCGATGAGACTGTCGCTCGAACGATAGAGTTTCTGATGAACAAGTGTCACTGTCACTAGACCGAGAGGCCAGGGACAGCAAGGAATGCTTCCCTTCGTGAAGGTTACTGAATTTGGAGCGTGACACTTTACTCACAACGTCTTTTCTATAAATGGACCCTTTGAACATTCATTATGCATTTCATATCATTTGCATTAAGCATTATATCAAAAATCCTTCAGAAAACATCTTCTTGTAGAGAGAAGAAATTCGTTTGAGTTCGTTGTTGATTGTGGTTTGAAGTGCTTCTACCACAAGTTGTATCTGTTGTATCTTGGGAGACAAGTGTCACAATCTGTTCACAAGGAGAAAGTATTAATCACTTGCCTCAAATTTTATTATTCATCTTTTCTTCTTTTTCTTTCTTCTTTTTTACTTCTATTTCATAAAGTTTAATTACACTCATGGGAATTAAATTTAAACTATTTCTTTATCAATTAAATAAACAATCATTTCTCTATACAATATCACCACTTGAATGTTATAATAATATTTTATTATTTTTCAGTTTATATGTGGAGAGTCAAAAAGTATACATGTTCTTCCTGCAATTTTTGAGAAAATATGCGCAAGTAAAGATTCATTGATAAGAATGGTAGGAGGATTTTTAGTAAAATGTGCTATTATGATGGTTTAGCTTATGGTCTGTCAGTCAGTATTGTAAAGAATTTTTATCCTTTTCATGTTATTTCTGTCTTCATCATTTTCAAAGCGTGTTTGAGATAGGTCGTGCATATCTTGAATAATTGAGGTGCTTGGGATTCACAATCATGAATTCTTGCAAGACTACGGAAAGAGTATGTAGTATCAGGCTACTAGTAATAGTAGTTGAGAAGTTGATTTATAACAACAGAGAGATGCAAATAGAGCTAGACAAAGCAAGTCTTACAATTTCAAGTCGCGGAAACACCACAAAGTTTGTTAAATATGAGACAGACTGCCAGCTCACCGGGGAAACTCCCAAACTCACGAGATGTATATCTGCGGTCATTGTGTTATAAACATGACACATCTTCATATGCAAGGGTTTAATAATCAAACGATGGCAGGAAAGGTTCCAAAAGTGCAAATGAAGAAATCTTGTAAAAGAAGAGCATACAACTGTGTCTGTAACAGCTCTCTGAAATGGTACTTGTAATTTACAATGATCACCAAGTCTTATTGGTATATCAATGATGAACAACCTCACTCGCAATCACCATTACAATATACATCGAGTAGAAATAAGAAGTAAATCAATTTACTAACCAAAGCTTCTTCTCTCATCTAACCCGGCATGCAGCAGAGCCACCTGGGGAACAACTTGGGTTGGAAGAACGGCAACCAACAGCACTGCCAACAGTCCCACCAAATCTGTGATGCATCCTATAATCTGGAATCCTTCCAGACACAAATGGACTCCCACCACACATAAGAGTCGGCGTTATTGATGATGATGATGATGAGACTTCATACACTCCACTACTGCCCTGTAAAGGCTCCAAAGTCTCAACTACGTCACTCATTAAAGGTCTAGCTTTTGGGTTTTGGCTCAGACAATAATATGCCAAGCTGCAAGCTTTCTGTGCTGCCCTTACTGAGTACTGATTCTCTAATCTGGGGTCTATTATTTGAAGCATTTTTCTCTTGTCATTTAACTTCGGCCTGGCCCAATCTACTAAACTTTGCTCCTTGCTTGGCCTTGTTTTGTCCACGGACTTCCTTCCTGTCAACAGCTCCAGAAGAACAACCCCAAAACTGTAAACATCACTTCTGGCAGTAAGGTGCCCTGCCCATGTCAAGCCAACATAATTCAAATAAGTGAGAGAACAGAGGGACAACAATCAATGATTCTCAAGATCCACAATTTTTGGAATAGGACATACCAGAAAATGAAATCAACATGAAAATATAACATCCAAAAGACATAGCTCGCATTATTGATAAAATTAAGTAGCGATCTTTCCGTTTCCAAGATGCATGATCCATAATTAACCAGCAAATTGGTTATTGGGCAGTGAAAATTGTCCTGTAATAGGATTGCCTGCCAACAACTCTGATTGCTCAATCAATAAATTTACATGTATTATACGTGTACGTGTGTGCCATAATGCATAAGTAGCTATCTTGCAAACAGGAAATAAACTTTGAAACCAACATATGTATCAAGTCTGTGCGATAACATTATGGTATCATGTTTTCAAAAGAAATAGCATATATGCCACTAGCTCTTGGAAGACATAGCACTATTATTGGCAGTTGCTTTGTTTGGAATCAGTTTTAATTTTGAGTCCAGTACACAATTGACCCTGAATCGTAAATAGTTAAGTCAAACAGTAGTTTGTCCAGAGTCGTGAAATGATGATTGGAATACCAAGCAAAGAGAGACATTAATAGACAACTCACAAGAAAATAAAATTTCTTGGGAGCGTAGTCCAGTTACTAGGATCACGCATTCCCAAGAAATAACTCGTCTCTCTCCCAGTATTTCTAACACACTCTTGTGCCCTCCAGACCAATATTTCCAAGTTAACAAGACATTGGGTAGAAGCTGCGATTGCTAAAGATGAAATCTCGCTGTACACGAAACTATGCTTTTCATTTATGGCGTTCTAAGAAAAAAGTTGATATGTAAAAATCTGATTTTTTTAATAAATGTTTTTTCAAAATTTAGTATCACGAGTATCATCTTTTAATTAATAGGAAAATGATTGTAATTGAGTTGAACTATATTTGATTTGTCACGTAATATATTCAAAAATATGTACTCTCTCAATCCCATTAGGTTGTTTCAAGGTTAACATTGTCAAAAAAATTATTCGAAGCATAATAATATTATTCTGGAATGGCCATTATATTTTACTCACACAATGAGAGTAAATAGAAGAACGTTAATAGTTTGAGAGCTGGCCAGGCTTCCCAAGTGAAGTATGGTTGAAGTACTGAAGAACTTGTCGTAGAAGTTGACTCTAACAAATGGCTTTGAAATTTAATTCCTTATAAAGCACAAATTTGACTCTCTTACCATATTTATAATAAAACATCACAAGCTCTCTTTAGCTGTAAACTCTTCACATGATCCATTATATCAGTGTACTTAAATTGATCGTGTCTTAACCTCCTTAGTGACCATAAACTTGGATATGAGTAAAAGATTCGACCCATTTAATCTTATTTTAAAGAGGGGTATAGTAGGTAATGAAATTGATGATTTGACTTTATTTGTAATAAAAGTAGCTTTGAAGCAAGTAGTAACCTAGATATCCTCTGTTAGATGATTGGATTAGCAAAGTGGACAACTTTGCTGAACATGGCTAAAAAAAACCTTTATCACACACTTTTAGATGGATCCTCTTCTCATATTGTACTATGTCAAAGGCCATTCCTGGAACTAAACTAGAAAAACAGATCCCTTTAAAAAATAAATAAATAAATAATAATAATAATAATAATAATAATAATAATAATAATAATAATAATAATAATAATAATAATAATAATAATAAGAAAAAAAAAGACAAGAAAACAAATCTCTAACGAGATGTCATGACGACAAAGTTACTTGTTGATACTTACAAAATAGAAGAAAATTCAACCTATTGAAATGATCATCTAATCAAGGTTGTCGGAATTGTATTTTTGGATCGGATTAGTGTATCGGATCGAAGATTGTAAGATTCTATTAAACATTAATTATTTAATAAACCAAAACAATTAATGTCAAGCATTCTATATAACAAATTAACAACTATAACTAACTAAATCAATTTATAAAATCAAGGTTGCAATAACTTGGTAAAGATCCACAATTAATTTCTGAAATTCAAAGAGAGACGCATAAAATAAGACTAACACGAAAATTTTTAAATGTCGAACCAAAACCCAAATCAAAGTATACTTCCATTGTTATTTATTTTCAAGATCAAAGTTTTAATCTGCAATTAATATTTATATGATAAACTTGTGAACGCTGATCAACATGCATATCTACAAAAATTACACAACCATAAATCATATGAACAATTACAATATAATGAACCTAGAAAATCAAGTCCACTTCTACTACTGATATTCAACAAATCAATTAGAAGTCCAACACAAAAGAATAAAAAACAAAATACATATAAATTAAAAACCAAAAAATAAATGAGCTATCTTGAATATAATCAAAGAAATGGTAGAAAGAAAAAGAGAAAAAAATTTCACGAACGAAGGAATGTCGCTGCGACGAAGAACGAATTATAACATTTTCCACATAAGGGATTCTATTTTTTTCCTCTTTGTTTTGCTTTTATTTTTTAGTTCTGAATTTGGATTTCGATTCAAAACGAAACTAGGCCCAAGTGTACAACAACTTAACCTATTTAATTTATTAAAATTGAAGCTTGAAAAGTCCATAATGATAAAAGTATAAAAATAAAAATTGGAGGATCGTTAAAATCGTCAGAAAGGACACGATTGTTAAGATTGTTAGAATCCAAAAATGGAATCCTAAGATTCTAAAACTTTAAGACCCTACAACACAACCGAATTGTGTTGCTATTTCAGGATTGTAGAACTGTCTGATAGTAAGATCTGAATTGGGAGTTTAACAACCATGCATCTAAAGCTCTTAATGATAATAATCCTACTGTCGAACAATCCAATATTATACACTAGTCAATCCTTTTGTTGCGTTCCTTTCGATGTTAAGATCAAAGGGTGCTTTTTTAATAAGCAGCAAAGGGGAAAGAGTGTGACTGTACTACCCCATAAAGTCTATGCCTCGATATCAATCAATAATTCAAGTCTTGTGACTCTCAGCATTGAGATAAGCTGTCATTTCTAACATGAAATATATGTTGAGTCTTTCTCAATCAATTGTGAGATAAAAGAACATAGTTTTTGGACCAATATGATATGAAGTATTAAAAGTCATACCAGTCATGACATATTCAGGAGCTGCATAACCATAGGTACCCATAACTCGTGTTGATACATGTGTCTCATCGCCTTGTGGCCCTGCTTTAGCGAGTCCAAAGTCAGAAAGTTTGGCCGTATAATCCTGCAACACATGAACAATTTTGGAAACCCAAAAATCAAAAGGTTTGGTTGTATAATCCTACAAATAATAGAGAGAATGTAATGAATCAAAGCCACGGTATGATAATTTCAAACATTAAATTTGATTTTAGCTAATTCATTTGCTTCTTTATATTCACGCACACGAGTCAATGCAAAAAAATCATAGAGAGCTGGGGCCATTTTGTGTGTGGATGTGTAGAGAGAGAGAAAGAGAGAGTTTATGAAAAGTCCTAATAAAACCACTTACCGAGTCCAGTAGAATATTTGAAGTCTTGAAATCCCTGTAGATAACAGGTCTCTCAGCATTATGAAGGAAAGCAAGCCCTTTAGCTGCCCCAAGAGCAATCATCATCCTTGTTGACCAAGACAGTGGAACAGTTGCCTCTGGATGCCTCAGGAATTTCCAGATTAATTTTAGTTAACTAAACACTTACTATAAAAATAAATATGGCTTTCTGAAATTGTTGCATACACAGCTTAGACATTCAAATTCTCCACAAGTATACTATTCATCAGTAAGCAGCAAAAAATATTTGCAAAAGTCCATTATCGTTAATGACTGCAACACGAGAGGTCTGAATGATCAGAGTAGCGAAGAGAAAATGTGATCTCTAAAAGGAGCAAACTCACCAGCAGTCTCAACCACATAACACTTCCATTTACATGTAATTTACAAGTCCGACATATCAAGCATAAGAATTTTTCTCCGTAATTTTGTAAACGATCATACTATCGTATATGAGGTTAGCCTCAATCACTCCTCAACCCCTCTCCGATTGCAAGTTACAAACTGCAATTTTGATGGTCATATCGTCCAATGCTAAGTTCCACAAGGAAACCAGCTTGGATTTCACCAGGTATCATTGGTTTGATAAAGTCAATGGCAGACCATTGTTCCTTTCCCTACAACCCCAACACTAAGGAAAGTGCATTAGCTCTCATCTTTGGGGAGTTCCACTATAATTTCTTTTAAACCCAAGTTATTTTCACTCAAGCATACATGTTCAAGCACCCAAATTCTAATATTTTCTTTCCTGTAATAAATGCATTGACCATTTACAAAACTTGTTTGATTAGATATTTAATAATTACCCATTAAACTGCACTAAATGTCAATTCATTGCTTTGCAATAATTTTTTAAATTGCTAATATAATTGAAACATGATGACTTCTTTAGTAATTTGCATACATGAGACCAGCTAATAATATTCAATGAAGAGGCAATAAGGCTTGTACATTGTGCACTATGCTAAAATCAAGTACGCATATCTACATATGAGAAGGGCAACTAATAAATGAATAAAACAACTCCATTGAAAGGTTTACTTAGCATTAGCTTCTAAACCCACATATATTTCATTGCTATTGCTGAGTAACATATCACAGTGACTACCACTTCAACAACGATGATATATGGTAAATAGATGAAAATAAGTAAAGGTGGAAAACTAGCAGAAGCACAAGCATCAAACTAACAGGTCAAGAAAAATGTGAAGGAAGATGGAACATACTTCGGAAGAGGTGATTTTCAAGGCTTCCCCGGAACATGAATTCATAAACAAGTAACCTGTGGTCGTCCTCACAACAATATCCAATCAATTTCACCAGATTAGAATGCCTGAGCTGCCCAAGGAAGTTGACCTCCGTCTGAAATAATAAAAGAATATATTGACCAGCAAGGAACTTAAAAGCAATTTCAAGAGGATAAAGAAATCTCATTAACCACATAAAACACAAAAGCAGTATGTTGCAAGATCAAGGGGCTTAAAAAGATATGAAAGGTGGAAGGAAAAAACTCACGAGCCATTCACGGTGTCCTTGAAGGCCTTCCTTGTTAAGGACCTTAACAGCAACAGGGAGAGATTTGAGGCCAACCCTAACATTCTCATCTATGTAACCTTTGTAGACGGTTCCAAAGCCACCCTCACCAAGAATGTAGTCAGAACGGAAGCTCTTGGTGATGGTCTCGAGCTCAAACAGGGTGAAGGCAATAACATGGGTATAGAGCAGGGCATTCTTGCGAAAGTCCTCAAAGTTTCGGGGCGTTGAAAGATCGCTCAGATCTGATACGGAGCGATTGTGCTTCTTTTCTGCACCTGGATTCCTACTGGATACCGACAAGACTTGGAGCTGCTGCTGAACTGCTCATTGATTTTTTGAATTTTTTTCTAGAATTAGTATGTATGCGTGTACTGTGCATTATTATAATGTAAGTAACAGTATCTAATAAAATTTCAGTAAACATGAATCAGTGTGAAAAAAAAAATGATAATACTAACTCTAAGTACAATCTCCTTCCCATCTAAAATAAGATTTTTTGGAAATAAATTGCAAAAGCCTAATTTGAGAAACTCTAGAGTAGGAAAAATAATTAATTTGAAAAATAAAATTGACATGGGAAGAAATAAGCAAACCCTAGATCTGGTGATTGAAGAAAATGGGAAAATAGAAAAAGGGAAGAACAGAACACCTTGATGGTGAGCAGTGGAAATAACAGCAGATTCCTCTCTAGTGCCACAATTGCCCATCTTCTTCAATAGCTCCTCTGCCACTAGATTTTGGTCTCATTCTCCGGCGGACGCCAGCCTTTACTTTTGTTTCTCTCCGACAACGACTTTCGTTTATGCAAATTGCACTTCTTCACGGTAAACTCTCGCTCCCCACGTTCGGACCTTTACCTTCATCAATAAATTACTAATTTTAATGGGGTGAAAATTTTTGAAATAGCGATTGTGAGGAGAATGTACGGTGGTAAAGTGATGAAAAATTTTAAATTTGTTTTTAATATTATTTTATTTAAAGAATGTGTGGTTAAATTGAAAAATGAGAATGAAGGTCAATCAGGGGCGTAGGACTCAAGGCTTGTCTGCTAGTGATTAAATTTTGAATTAAGAGTGTGTTTGTGATATATTCTTTTGAAAGAATGTATTATTGAATAGTAGATTGATGGAGAATGTGTGGTTAAAAATGAAGGAAAAGTTATTGATGTGATGGAAAATATTATTTTATTGAATAATGTGTGGTTGAAAATAAGTAGAAGAATGAGAATAAAAAAAATGATGTCTACCAAACAGAGCCTAAAAGCCTTTTTTTGACCGTTGAGTGCTTCAACGGTCACAATTTCACATAAATGGGCTTGCAATTTGTCAGAAACGATCAACAAAAAGGGCTCAAAAATCAATTTTCAAAAATAGAAAATCACTAGCAGACAAGCCCTCAATCTTATTTCTTTAGGGGGTGTTTGCTAATGATTTGAGAATTGATTCAATTCTCATTTTCAACCATACATTTTTCAATAAAATAATATTTTCCATCACATCGATAATTTTTTTTTCTTTTTCAACTACACATTTCCCATCATATCACTATTCAAAAATCAATTATTCCCCCAAAAATCCCTACCAAACAAGCTTTTATTAAGAATATATTTTCATTTCTCCATTTAATAATATGCATTTATTTTGTTGCTACTTTCAATAATAATTTAATAATTAGTTATTGATAATTATATAAGTGGAAACTAAAAAAACTTTTGACAAAAATTAATCAGTGTAAAAAACAAAATAAACATATATAAATGGAATGGAAAGAGTAGTTTTTTTTTTTTTTTAAGAATATGTAATTAAAAAAGAAAAAAAGTTTTTAAGTTTACGTGTAGTACTATTTTATTGAAAAATGTGTAATTAATAAGAAGATAGAAAAATAAATTTTATTTTAACGGTGCCAAACTAGGACTAATATTAATTCATACGACTTTATTTAAGAATAAATTGCACTAGGGGTCCCAAATATTTTTTGAAAGTGTTATGAGGTTTTAAACTTTACATATTTGCACCCGAAGTCTCTCACCTTTAAGGTAATGTGCACTTTTAGATCTCAGAAATGATTTTTGTATAAAAACTGAAAAATGGGCAATTGACCCATCAATCGCTGGTTGACCAATTTAAAGGAGGGAAAATTGCACCCACGCAAGTTTTGTTCAAACATTTTATTTGTACCACTCAAGGTACAAAACTTTTTAAAATATCGTAGCTAAACTTCAAATGAATAGTTTCCATTAATTTAACTGTTAATTAATGGCCTGACCAAATGTTGACGAATTTTTAAAGGGATAAAGGATATATTAAACAATAAATATATAAATAAAACCCACCACCCAAACCTAGTTCTTTCTTCCTCATTCTCATACAATCCCTTTGCCATAAAGTCGTTCGATCGCCACCGCCATCCAGGACGTCGGACATTACCGCCACAGCCACCCAATAAATGAAGAATGAGAGTGCGACGAATTTCTTTTCTTCATATCTGAAAATCGAAACTGATTTTGAAATCAAATTTGATTTTGAGGTTTTGTTATTGTTGTGATGTAAGCACTACAACAAAATTGTGTTCGCGACAACAACGCAAAAATTGAGATTTTGTTGCAAAAGTAATTTAGCGACGACAATATGTTTGTTGCAGGTATTGTCACGCTATATGACTCATGGAATGCGTTCTGCGACGACTTTCGGCCATTTATCGCGTTAACAAAATCACGACACTATTTGTTTGACGCGAAAAATACGAAATAGCAACACAATATTTTTAGCCATAATATCGTCGCAATATATATATGTCGCGAAAAATTAAAAGGGCGACAAGTCAGTTTGTCGCAACGAATATTCCAATAAAGTTTTTACGAGAAATATGTTTATTGCGAATGTTGAGTCACATAATGTATTATGCGATAACTTTCGGTCATTCATCGTATTAACAAAATCGCAACACTATTTGTTTGACGCAAAAAATACGAAATAACGACACGATATTTGTAGCCATATTGTCTTACATATATGTGGCGAAAAAATATAAGAGCGACAAGGAAGTTTGTCGTAATGATTATTCCGATAATATTTTTACGAGAAAAAATGTTTGTTGCGAATATTCTTTTAAAGGTGTAATTTTTGCTACCTATTTTATTTGTGACAATACATGCTCGTAGTAATATATCTTCAATCATAGGTAATGTTTGTCGTGAAATATGTTTTACAATGTTTTTGATACGTCGCATAATATATTTTAATATATTCAACATTTGTAGTACAATTTATTATGTAACAAGTGGTGTTTGTAATTAAATTTATTTCGTAACATAAAGAGTTTATCGCATCATCATTTGTGCAACAATGTGTAGTTGTTGCCTAATTTATTTATATATGTCGCATATTTTATTCTACAATATATAAAATTATTATGCAAATTATTTTGCGACAACAAATATTTATTTGTGTGCTCGTGATTAAATTTATTTCGAAACAAACAAAGCTTGTCGCTTCAACGATGTACAATCATCGCCTAATTTATTCTATTTTTTATTTATGGATGTCGGAGATTCTATTTTAAACATTTGATTTTCAATTTCTTTTGTCGCAATAAAATTGTTACTATGGTACACATTTATTTGAAAACGTAACTTCATTAAAATTAACTCGTGGCTTTATGAAAAGAATGCTTCAATATAGAAGTAGAAATATCACAACTATAGAAGAGCAAAAAATGCCACGTCACGAGAAGAAACTAGGTTTTTCATTTCTACTAAACAATAAAAGAATGACTTTAACATTTCTGAAAACTTAAACCAACCCACAAACTACTAAAATTTTCACATGAACTATGCTTATAAACTAAACTAAATTAACTGCCGAAGGGAAAAAAAGTTATCCATTACAAACTATCTAATCAAAAACTAGAAAAAGGAAACTAAAAACTATCTCAAATTGTGATAAGCAAATTCACTTTTTATAAAATTTTGTTGAATAGTTATTAGTTTCCCATATTTTTATAAATAATTAATTTATATATATAAATTAATATACACACACTTTTTTTTCTTTTTTGGTATGTAAAATTCAAGCTTGATTTGACAGTTGAGCATGTCCATAAATGTGTGAACATTACTTTAGCGAGAAGATATCGTGATTATAGATGTAGACTCAAAGAGAAATATTTCAATGGAAAAACATTGGATGATACAATAAAGAACTGTCGAACTGACGTAAAGCAAGTTGATTAGGACTGACTATGTCAACATTGGTCTACTCATGAATTTCAGGTAACTTTTATTAAAAATATTAATACTTGTATGTTAAAATAAATTATAATAAGGAGTTAATTATATTTATATATAAATTAATTGCAGGCACTATCTACACGTAATTTAGTGAGCCGCAACTGCATTAAATATAATCATCATGGTGGATCAAAATCATTTGTTGCACGTCTTGAAGAAAATGTAATATTTTCTTTTGAATTTATAAAAAATATATATATTTATGTTACATGATACATATTATTTCAAACAGATATCAATTACTAAAGACGCACAAGGAGAAATTAACCTCTATTATGAGACTCATTACAGTGAAAAGAAGGGGTGGGTAAACGATGAAAGAACAACTCGTTCCAGAGGGATTAGAGGCCCCCACTGAACTTGAGATTATGCAAGAGGTTTTAGGAAAATTTAGAGGTTACATTAGAGGACTTGGACATGGTCTAAAACCTGCCTCAAGCCACTCTGTTCATTTGACATCGGTTGATATTGAGTCAATAGCTCTTCGAGAGAAAATATAGAAGCATGAGCAAGAATTATTAGATATGCATGCCAGGCTTTCTCAATTTGAGACACTAATGCAGAAGTTCGTATTGAGTCAAGTTGGCATGTCTCCACAACAATCTGAACCAACAACATTATTCAACATGTCACCGCCTGCTGATAATATATGAATTATGATTTGTTTATTTATTTGCTTTAAGTGTTGAGACATCTATTTTTCTTTATGGATTGGTTCGACCTAGTAGTTTTTTTTTTTAAAAGTAATTATGTGACTGAAAAGTTTAATCGTCAAATGATTTTATTTTTATTTTTTTGGAAATAAATTTTTTCTAGAGATTTTGTAAAGGTTTTATTATAAAAAATTTCCTCTAAAAATAATTAAAATTTAAAAAAAAATTTGTATTACATAGTAAAATTTAGCCAGACGAAAAAATAAACACTTGCTATGTGACTAAAAGTTTAATCGTCTAACTCTAACGGAAGAGGTACAGTGTACAACAACATACATTTGAGGACTTTTGCAACACGCATTGCACATTGTCATATCCTTCTAATTTACGACAATATTAGATCTTACATTATACGGGTGAGCATTGTAAAAAACATATTGCAACATTTTTTGTCCGTTGCAAAAAATTATTTTTCTTGTAGCGATTTTTTCCTCTAACTCTAACATTTTTGGCAACAAATATTTTTTATCGCAAAAAGTAGACCATATTGCATCACAAGCAATTTGTTGCAATAAATAAAAGTTTGTCGCCATAAGTTTCCCACCACAAATATTTTGGCACCTTACCTGCCTCATATTTTTTGCGACATTCTTTATTATTTGTCGCAACTTCTCACATTTCACAACAACTTTTTACGTCGCCTTATATTATTTGGTACTAATTTTTTTAGCACAATCTTCGCGACAAACTTTAAAAATATGTCACGTTAAGTCACTTATTTCGACAACTTTTTGTATGTCGCGAAAAATCTTGTCGCGAAATCACAATTTTGTTGTAGTAAAGTGGTGGTTCTAGTGAATGAAAGTGGTGATGGTGGTGAGGAAAAGCGATGGCAGAGGTGGCAGTTAGATGTGGCGATGACTGCGGCGTAAATGTTCACTGTACAACTTGTTCACCTTGTATATTTCTATCCCCCAAATTGCTTTTTTATGTCAAAACCTTATCCTGTGGACAATTGGTTGTGGTGGTTGTGGATTTGAGGTGGAGATGTTGTTGTGGTGTGATGGAGATTGAGTCATCAAAGGTTCCGCCGACGTTGAGTGGGTGATGTTTCTAAGAAGTCCCAAAATCATAGCTTCAAGAAGACCTCCATTATTGTCTTTCGAAAACGATGATTGTAATAGGGTTTTAAACAATTTCAGGAGGCCTTAATCAAGAATTGTATCTTCAAGATACATGTTCGTCCAACTTTCACGTCCACTTCATATTCCTCCTCAATTTCCTCACATTTCCCTTCTTCTGTAAGGGACCCTCCTTTAGTTTCAAGAAACTTGACCTCGTTGTCAAAGATTCTTTTTTTATGTTTTGGGTGGGTGCTGTAGCGTCGACCGTTGGTAGTGGTGATAGTTTTGCGGTAGGCGGGTAGGATGTGAGGAGAAGAAGATGACTATTGTTTACGTTTTTTTTATTTAATTATTCACATATTTTAATTGTGTTTTTTGTTGAAAAATGTAAAGTTACTATTTTATCAATTTAGAATTAGTCAAAATTATAGCCAATATTAATTATTTGGTTAAATAACGATCAAATTATCAGTAACCATCAATTTGGACTTCAGCATGACATTTTGAAAGGTTTGGTACCGTAACTGCATTTTTTACGTTAAAGAAGGATAAATTTTTTTTTAATATTATCTTGTTTAGCTTATGTTTAGTCTCTATTTTTTCAAAAAATTACTTTTTATTAAACATTTCCTATAAAATAATTTTATATGTAAATTTAAAACTTTTTTCTTATTTTTCAACTACATATTTTTTAATAAAATATTATTCCAAAATGCATTTTGGTTCAAAAATTGGGCTCAACTGACACTTAAAATGAAAACCTCGTTGACTTCCATTTTTTAAAATTCATTTTCAACCATACAATTTACGAAACTCACTATTTTTTTTTTATAAAATTTCCAACTAGATATTTCAAAAAATTTTATAAAAAATTAGTAAAAAATTAAATTTTATCCCAACTAAACATGAGTTAAAAAAGAGAAGGGAAAAATTAAGAAAAAAATACAAAATGATAAATAAAAATATGAAAAAATGCACCACCTACTTCACATATTCTATCCCCACCCACCTCCATCCACAAAATCTGCAACTACCGCGCACCACCATAGTGGTTTTATCAAAAAGAATTTATCCCCTATTGTTTTCGGTGTCCTGCTACCCTCAATTCATATAATATCAACTAATCTTTAAACTCTAATAAAACTCAAAGTAAGTTATTATTTCAGAGTTGAATAACTAGTACAGTAGCTCCAAGTTGCTGGACGTAGAATCATTAAAGCAGTCTGATTCTAATTGTGGCCCTGCAATCTATTATTCTGGATCTCACAATATTCCAAGCCAAGAAACTCCTTACCAAGGTATATTCTATCACACTAGGCAATTTTGGTTTCTCGTTTAATATAGTTAAGGTTAGACGTGATTAAAAATCATTGCACATCAAAGTCGTCAAGAATCCCAACAAGGTCAGCTTCAAGTATAACGATAGAATTGTTATCCTCAGGTATAGAAGGGATGATGTTGGTGAGGCCCATTTTCTGCTGGGAAAATGGCGCTTGCAACACCCAAACCATGAACATCACGCTCTTTTTAATGGTGGATCAGCTACTTTTCAGTTCCAAATTGTTTGTAGAACTGATATTTGATACATTACTCCTATAAAACATATATGAGAATTTTTGGTAAATGTTGGAATTCAGCATATAACAGAAACGGATGGAATAGGCTGCCTGGTGTAGCACTACATTTCCTTATTTTCAGAAATGCAACAGAAGGTTGTTAGCCAGCTAGTGTAATTAGTTAGTCATTGTTATTAGCTCAATTCTAGAACTTTCTTAGCTACCAAACACTTGTATAAATTCGTATATCTTGTGATGATCTGTACAATGAGTAATAAGTAGGGGGTGGCAACGAGTCGAGCCGAGCCGAGCCCGAGCCGGGAAAAAAAAGCTCGGGCTCTTTTTTGGACCGAGCTTTTTTTGGCCCGAGCCGGGCCCGACCAAAAAAAATGAGGCTCGGCCCGAGCTTTAGGCCCGAGCCTTAGCGGGCCGAGCGAGCCCTTTTTTTTTTTTTGTAAAATCTACATTAAAACAAAAAAAAAATGTACATTTTATGCGTAATACGTGTTATAAATTAAAGAGATTATGAAAGCTTCATTTTTACTTAAAGTATGTAACTATTATTTCTTGTAATGTCATGGTGAAATTTCCTTGAGGGTCGTAATTCCAATAATTCAAGGCAATAACTATTCTATTTATCATTGAAGAATAAAACCCTCCTCCTTTATCCGAGCTTGGGACCGGCTACAATTATCGTAGGTGGAGTTAAAATTGTACACGAAATAAATATTTCGTGTACAATTTTTTTTGAAACAAAAAAAAATTAAAAATTACGTATTGAATTGAAACTAAACAATTTAAAAACTTACAATATCTTATGCTTTAATCTGCTATAACTCATCGGCCATTCTACTATCAACTTGTTCTTGAAGACGTAATTCCGCACATTCCCAGTCCTTCAAACATATTAAAGCCTCCAATATATCTTCTTTTAGTCTTGATCGTTCGTCACTTAAAACTCGACCACCTAAACTAAATGCAGCCTCCGATGCTACTGTAGACACCGGCGGTGTTAGTAGATCGCGAGCAATTTTTGATACAATTGGATACTGCCTTTCGTTACATCTCCACCATGATAAAAGACTAAAATCCTGTAATTCTTGTGGTTGTAACATACTACGAACGTCCACGCACATATACATAGCTAACTCCGAAAGAATTTCAAGATTTGTACCACTGACATCTATTGCTCTAGATATTGACGAACTAGAACTAAATGAGGGAATACTAGTATTGGTCTCTAAATAACTCCATATATTATCTACATTTGTTGAAGTGTTCTTTGAAAAAGTATTTTGGGAAGAACTACACTGACCTTCTTTTTCAGCGTAATAGTTATACATTTCGCATAACATTGATTCTATATTCGTATGTGAAAATTGTATATCCATGAAACGTGAAATCCCATTTATAATAGCTTTTGTGCCAGTTAAATTAAGTCGAGGGTCCATTACAGAAGCTAATAAAAATAATGAGGGTATCTCTTCCCAATATTTACGAAACTTTAACTCCATAGAATAAACTACATCAACAAAAATTTGGGAAATTCCTATGTCTTTGAAATGTTTGTGCAAAATAGAAAAAATGTTGTAAAACAAGTGAAGATGTAGGGTAATAAACACCGCTACATTCTTTTGTGGTATTGAAAAAAGGTTTTAAAAATGTTTTAACTATAAATGCAAGATTCCATTCCCAATCTTCCAAATTATGTTCGGGTCCATATGTATGTCTACCATTATAATACATTGTAATAACTTTATCATAATTTTCACACAAGTGTAACATAAGATATGTAGAGTTCCATCTATGTGATACATCAGTGACAAATGATTTCTCTTCTAAGCCATACTCAGCACATAAACTGTTAAATGCTCACTTTCTTGCAGGTGATATAGTAATAAAATTAATTGCTTGCCTAATTTTATCTAACGGTGTTTTTATATGTTCTAATCCAACTTTTACAATCAAATTAATAATGTGGCATACACAACGTTGATGGAAAAATAAACCTCCAAATATAGGGTTCAAATCATCAATAAATTTATCGACAACAACTTTGTTTACACTAGCATTATCAAAAGTAAAACTTCGAATCATTTCTTGCATACCATATTCTTGTATAATATCTTTTAAAACCATGTATATGTTAGTCGCATTATGAAGATATTCTACACATCTAAATGTAATAATTCTTTTATGCATAATCCATAGGTGATCAATGTAATGAGCTGTAGCAGCAATATAACCTTTTTTATTAACACCGGTCCATAAATCAGAGGTAAATGATATAACACAATTAAAAGTTTTTAAACTTTCAATATTAGTTTGTTTTCTTTTGTTATATAATTTTATAGTATCAGAACGAAGAGTATCTCTACAATAAGAATGATACCTGAGTTGGAGATAATTCTGTACAAGACGAGTAAAGTGTATTGACTCGATCATCATTAGCGGCATCTCTGTTGCAGCCACGTATGTAACCATTCCTTCACGAAATCTTTCCTGTGAATATACAAAAATGGAAAGAGTAGAACCGGAACCAGTAAATGTTAGTTCGATTTGTTTCGGGTCAAGACCGACTGGTTTCGCTTTGCAACTTCTTAATATGTGTCTATTTAAATGCGATGTGCTCGAACTAGGCTTCCAACTGAGTTCTTTACCGCAATAATTGCAACATGCTTTCCAAATATCGACTCCATTTTGAACCCCAACTTTTTTTCGAGTCATATGTTGCCAACAATCTGCAGACTCTTTTTTCGACTTCTTAACCTCGACTACTTCCTCCTCTTCGATATCTTCCAAATCAATTGGAACATTTTGAGATGCATTGTACCCCAATGAAGTACTCGAACTACCTCTAAACTAATTAATCTCATCACTGGTAAAATCCATGTGTACGTATTATAAATTTATAATAGAGGGAAATTGTAGTAAAGAATTAAGAATATGATGTGTAAAAAACTAGGAGAGGAGAAATGGAGAATACAGAATATCGTAGTAAAGAATATAGCAAAATGAGTAAATTGAAAATAATAGTGAGTTAAGCGATTGAAGAGTGATATGAAATATAAAAATTTTCTCGTATTTATAGACAAAAAAAAAATTCAATTTTTAAAATTTAAAAAAATAAAATAAAATTTTGCGTGCAGGCAAGAAAAAATCTTGCGTGCACGCTAACGCCTAATTGTCATTGGTATTTGGTACACCGTACACAAACTATTTGTGATTTGATTCTTCAGACAGATTTTTTGAAAACACGCAAATTTTTTAAAATTTTGAATCTGCCTGAAATCAGGCAGATTTGAATCTGCCTGATTTCAGGCAGATTCGTAGCTGCCTGCAAATTGCAGGCAGATTTATTTAAATTTTTTTTTTTTTAACACGGGCCGGCCCGGGCTCGGCTCGGAGCCCCCACATGGGGCTCGGCCCGAGCCGGGCCCGGCTCGGGCTTTTTCCGAGCCAAGCCTGAGCCGTCCGAGCCGCCGAGCTTTTTTGCCTTCCCTAGTAATAAGCCACTTGATCTAAACAAATTATTGCATGTTCCCTTAATTAAAAGAAATTTACTTAGTGTTTCGCAACTCTGTGATGATAATGGTGCATTTATGGAGTTCTATTATAATTGTTGTGTTGTCAAGGATCTCCAAACGAAGGGGATCTTGCTGCAATGAATACTTAAGGATGGATTGTACCAGCTGCAGTTGCCCAGCTTCAAATCAGAAAGCATCTTTTTCAAGTCAAACCGCCAAAATAAGTATCACTGCTTCATAGCCAATTCTGGTGATGATGAGTTGCCTTCAATTAAACAATTTTCAGAGTCTGAATTTGATCTTTGGCATAAAAGATTAGGACACCCTTTGAACTATGTTAAAGCTAATGAAATTTCTACCTTTTGTAAATCCTGCAATTCTGGTAAATCACATGCCTTTCCTTTTAACACTTCACTTTCACATGCCTCAAATCCTTTGGAACTGGTTCACACTAATGTTTGGGGACCAGCCTCCTTAAATTCTACTACAGGGTATAGATACTACATAATCTTTGTGGATGACCATAATAGGTTTACATGGATCTACCCAATGAAACACAAGTCTGAAGCTCTAACCATCTTTATCCAGTTCAAAAATCTGATAGAAAACAAATTAGATAGGAAGATCAAAGCCCTCCAATCTGATTGGGGTGGTGAATTTAGGAACTTTAACAAAATAGCATTGGAGTTTGGTATTAAACTCAGGCACTCCTGTCCTTACATTTCTGTACAAAATGGCATAGCAAAATGCAAGCATAGACACATAACTGAAATCGAGTTGTGTCTTCTAGCTCAGGCTCAAATGCCTCTCTATTATTGGTAGGAGTCTTTTAAAGTTGCTACCTACTTAATTAATAGGCCGCCTACATCTGTTCTGCACCATAGTTTACCCTAGCAAACTCTATTCAACAAAACCTTTGATTATAAGCAGCTTAGAACCTTTAGATGTGCTTGTTTCCCATGCCTTAGACTCTATCAGAAACACAAGTTCGATTTTCACTCCCAAAAGTGTGTTTACCTTGGCTATGGTGACTATTACAAAGGTTATAAGTGTCTAAGCCCAAGTGATAGAATTTACATCTCTAGACATGTTGTTTTTAATGAACTAGATTTCTCATTCAAGTCAGGTTTTCTAAATAAACAAGTTCAAACTCAAACTTATGATACTATAGTGAACTATCTTCCTTTCATTGACCTTCAAAATGCAACTGCTGATTTTACAATACAACCTGAAGACTCTTCTGTAGCAGACCTCACTAATGGAGAAGTAGAGCAGAGGTTGGAGGAGATGCGGTGATGGAACATCATAGTAATAAACTGAATCAGGAACTAGTGGCAGATACTCAGAAGTTTGGAGGCTGAGGTTAACGCTCAGAATGTAGCAGGAGAAACAAATTTACAAGATAGAAATATGGCTAAGAATATTGGACACCAGATGATTACTAGAAGCAAGGCCGAAATCTTCAAGCCAAAAATCTATTCAAGCCTAGCAGTTGATGAAATGACAGTAACTGAGCCAGTTAATGCAGATGAAGTACTGTCAAACAACTGCTGGAAAGGTGCTATGCAAGAAAAATATAATGCACTTATGAAAAATGAGACATGGACGCTGGTTCCACTTCAGGCTGGAATGAAAATCATTGGGAACAAGTGGGTATTTAAACTGAAATATGACACAAATGAGAAAGTAGCAAGACATAAGGCCAAGCTTGTTGCTAAGGGATCCTCCAAACTCCTGGTATTGATTTTAGTGAGACATTCAGCCCTGTTGTTAAGGCTTCAACCCTGAAGATCATACTAACATTTTTTGTATCTAAAGAGTGGCAGATCAGACAGGTAGATATAAACAATACATTCCTTAATGGCAATTTGAATGAGGTAGTTTACATGGACCAACCACAGGGCTTTGTTGATGAAAAACATCCTGGTTATGTATGCAAGCTAAAAAAGGTCCTATATGGCTTAAGACAGGCCACAACGGCTTGGCATGATAAGCTGAAACACACCTTGTTGAAGTGGAACTTCAGACAATCCAAGACAAATAACTCTCTATTTTTTCTGGCAAACGAAAGTGACATTTTATTTGCCTTGATATATGTAGATGACATATTTATAACAAGCAATAATGATCAACAACTACAAGAATTCAATGACAAGTTGAACCTCACCTTTGCTCTTAAAGACATTGGGAAACTAAGCCAGTTCTTGGGAATTGAAGTTCAGAGAGATGCAGCTGTGGTACACCTGAAGCAAACTAGATATGCGATGGAACTGCTAAGGAGATTTGGTTATGAGAATTTGAAACCTAGCCTAACACCTATGGCTGCAGGGAAACTAATCTCCAAGGATAAAGGACAAATAATGGAGGATCCTACCCTATACAGAAGTGCCATACGAGGTCTCCAATATCTGATTCATGCTAGGCCAGACTTAGGGGGTGTTTGAATCTAATTTTGAGGAGAATAGAAATTTTGGAATAGTGATTGATGTGAGAATGTGTGGTGAAAAAGTAATGAAAAGTTTTTGATTTGTGTGTAATAGTATTTTATTTAGAGAATGTGTGGTTGAAATGAAGAATGAGAATGAGAATGAGAAATTAATGGGTGCCAAACGGGGGCTTAACCTACTCTGTGAATAGATTAAGTCAATTTCTTCAGGCACCAACCGACACCCATTAGAAGGTACTTAATAGGGTATTCAAGTATCTGAAAGGTACATTAAATTATGGACTACCTATACAAAAGAATGATCGTCTTCACATCACAGCCTTCACTGATTCTGACTAGGCCTCTTGCCCAGATGATAGGCGCTCAACAACTGGATATTGTGTGTACATTGGAGACAATTTAGTATCTTGGTTCTCTAACAAGCAGTATGTGGTTGCCAGGTCTAGTACAGAAGCCGAATATAGAGCCTTAGATCACTATGCTGCATAAATAACATGGATTCGGTCTTTGTTTGAAGAGTTGGGAATTCCACGACAATCAATTCCAGTTATCTGGTGTGATAGCTTAAGTGCAAATGCCTTGGCCTCAAATCATGTATACCATGCTCGCACAAAATATATAGAATTGGATGCTCATTTTGCGAGAGATAAAGTGCTTGAGAACCAGTTGAACATACATTACATTCCCACTTCAGACCAAACAGCAGACTTACTGACTAAACCTGTTTCACACTCAAGGTTTCAACTACTTAGGGACAAGCTTGGAGTGCTGGAACACACTCCACCTTAAGGGTATTGGAATTCAGCATATAACAGAAACGGATGGAATAGGCTGCCTGGTGTAGCACTACATTTCCTTATTTTCAGGAATGCGACTGAAGGTTGTTAGCCAGCTAGTGTAATTAGTTAGCCATTGTTATTAGCTCAACTCTAGAACATTCTTAGCTACCAAACACTTGTATAAATTTGTGCATCTTCTAATGATTAATTAAGCAAGAATTCTGCACTTCATTTCTTCAGTTTCTTAACTGTAAAGTACACAAATTATTCGATATTCATGAGATCACCTATGCCGCTTGTAATTTGGAAATTGATCTTTCAGATAAGGGCCTTATTAACCAGAAATGTCAATACTAAACCAAATTATCATCTAAAAATGGTTTTGTTTTTTTCTTCTTTCTAGACATAGAATTTTGTTCATTTCATAATATACGAGGCAAATTTGGAAAGGAGGGAAATGCCTTAGGGTCAATTTGTCATGATTTTTGAAAAGTCAAAAAGAGATTGAGATTCAAAAGTTGCTTTTAGATTCATTTGGCTAATTTTATGAAAGTTTTTCTTCTAGTTATAATAGCTTTTAGAGGAAGTTGGACAAATGTGGCTTCCTATAAAAGCACTTTCGAAATAAAAAAGCTCTTTTAAAAATTAATTGGCAAACAAAAGTAAATGAAATTTCTTCCAAAAGATTTTCTACATGAAACAAAAGTAATAGTAAAACCAATGCCAAACGGGGCTTTAATTTTTTATACAAGTAAGCTATAATTGCCAAAAATATGCCAAATTAGTAAAATTGTTATATTCTACTTTTTAACCATACATTTCTTTCAATAAAATAATTTTATATGTAAACTTAAAAGAAAAATGTACTTTTTAATCAACATGTTCTTCAAAAAACTACTATTACAAAACTCATTATTAAAAAAAAGGACTCAAACATGCCTATAATAATGCGGGATTTCTTAGAGCAAAGCAAAATGGTAACCCAATAGTTCTATGTCCACTGATTAGCTTCAAATTTGCAATTGATGTGGTTTACCATATTTTTAACACAAAATTTATTTCTTCTTTTTATTTTTCAAAAATCTGAATAAACATGAGATGCAAACTCGTCAATCACTCCTTTTGAAACACAAAATACAACTTTTATGTATGTCCCTACACTTGAGGTACGTTCATAACCAACTGAAAATTTCCTAGTCATAAACCTTAGCCATTAGTCGGAAAACCCTCTCAAAATCCTTAATTCATAGGTCAATTGTACCCGCGATCACCAAGCTTGTATCCCACTAGCAACAAGGACACCAATCGTCAATTGTCAGCAATCAAGTGAATGAATTTTGATTTAACAACATTAAGTCACTCTATTTATACAATGTTAGACAACACAACAGAATTTGCTGACTAGGAAGTTAAAATTAACGACTATTGATGTGACCTTCTACATACTATCTATCATAGGGACAAATTCTTAGTAAAAATACTTAACCAAATTCTCGCCTATGATGGCACTGAGATTTCACTCAGTCAGCCCACGAACTTGCATAATGAACACACGAAAAGTAAAGGCAACAATGTAAGGAAACGTACTGCTTTACAGGTAAACTCAACTCGTTCATTACTTGCGTATCACTATCATCGAGCCTAGCTATAAGACCTCGTCTATCTGAGGCAACTTATAAGTTTTTGATAGTTCAAGAGTTGTCCGAAAGATGTTTAGTCCTTGCCTCGTGGGATGTTTATTCCGTAAGTCGTCGATGCTTGTTCCTGACTTCGTGAGATGATTATTCATCGCCTCTCACTATCGTTGAGCATAGTTGTAAGATTCCATCTATTCGAGGCCACTTATAAGACCCTGATAGTTTGAGAGCTATTTATGGGATGTTTATTCATCGCCTCGCGAGATGCTTATTCCTCACGTGTCACTATCATCAAGTCTAGTTACAAGACCTCTTCATGCTTATAAGACTCTAATAGTTCGAGAGCTATTCACGGTAAGTTTATTCCTTAATTCGCATTATGCTTATTCCTCGTATCTCACTATCGTCGAGCCTAGTTGTAAGACCCTATCTATCTGAGGCCAACTTATAAGACTCTGATAGTTCAAGAGTTATTCGCGAGATGTTATTCCTTGACTCGTTGGATGCTTAGTCCTTGCCTTGCCAGATGCTTGTTCTTGGCTTCGCGAGATTCTTATTCCTCGCCTCTCACTATCGTTAGCCTAACTGTAAGATCTATCCGAGGTAATTTATAAGACTTCGGTAGTTCGAGAGCATTTGCGGGATGTTTATTCATCTTCTCATTAGATACTTATTTCTGGCTTCGCGATATACTTATTCCTTATCTTTCACTATCGTTGAGACTAACCGTATGACATCGTCCTTTCGAGGACAGCTTAAAAGACTCAATAGTTTGAAACAAGCCACCAACTCGATATTCATTCCTCACTCTATATGACCATACGAGATATTGCATTACAGCTGTATGTATTTTCAGAGAACTCATTATACTTCTGCTCGGCTATATTTTAGCTTTATTTATCTTTTGAGAGCTAATTGTATCGTATTTCAACTGCATCTCTCTTTAGAGTGCTTATTCCACTTCTACATCAACTACATCCCAATCAAAGGTGCATTACCAGCCAACTATTTTCCTAAGTACACCCGCTTAGTTGAACTAGTATTCTTCTAAATGCACCCATTTAGTTGTGCATATATTCTCCTAAGCACATCAGCTTAGTCAAGCCGCTATTTATGATCCCTTCCATAAATGAGGAAAACCTTGATGAGGTGCATGACACCACCTGTATGGTCACATCTTCCAAGGATGTTCACTTTGATCAGTGAGGCACGTGAAACCCCTACATGGGTCGTCTTTGATTCCATCGAAGATGATGCTCTCCATGGATAAATCATCGACCATGCAGGAAGTTATTAACAAGATACGTGACACCTCAACACGGGGTCACCTCTTCTAAGGATGTCTACTTCGATCGGTAAGACACATGACACTCCACATGGGTCGTCTCTGATTCCATTGAAGATAATACTTTTCATGGATGAATCATCCACCATGGAGGAAGCCCTTGATGAGGTGCATTACATTTCCCACGGGATCACCTCTTCTAAGGATGTCTACTTCGATCGGCAAGGCACGTGACACCCCTACATAGGTCGGATTTGATTCTATCGAAAATGATGCTCTCCATGGATGAACCATCCACCATAGAGGAAGCCCTTAACGAGGCACGTGACACTTCCCACGGGTCACATCTTCCAAGAATGTCCACTTCAATTGGTGAGAAGCGTGACACCCCCACCTGGGTCGCTTCTGATTCTATCGAAGATGATGCTTTGAATAGATGAGCCATCCGCCATGGTGAAAGCCTTTGATGAGGTGGATAGCCCCATACAAGGATGTCAACTTCAACACAACTGTTTCTATATTCAGCATCTAGCCTTTGCATCACTTCTGCTTATATTCAGAGCATCGTCCCTACATTAGCTTCATTGCAGCTGCATATATTCAGAGCCTCCCCTCCAAATAAGCTTCATTACAGTAGTTTATATTCAAGTATTTTAGTATCATTACATATTACTGATAGCACATGCATTATATTATTGCTATAAAGTACGTATGCTACGTTATCTTCATTTTCAATTTATTATCGACATCATGTTACTTCACTATAGCACCACTATTACAGTAAGTTGTGCAAGCATATTACTTGCTATAATACATGATAGGCACTCTACATATTATATCATGGAAAAATGTGATATGTCATTATTCACTTTATGGTCATGAGTAATTTGAGGAACAAATGGATCCCAATTTGTTTTATATATTTGCGTGGAGATATGTTGTATTACAAGTTGGTTTAGTCCATGTTATAGAGGAGATGTTGTCAAAATTTTGATAAATTATATGCATTATCTATCTTTTGAGGCAATTCGTAAGTCCTCGCTTATTCAGGCTCGCACATATTTTCTAAGACAGTTCGTAAGTCCTCACTTATGGAAGTAATTTATATTCTCGAGGCAATTCGTAAGTCTTCGCCTATTTGGGATCAATGCATATTTTTAAGGTAGCTCGTAAGCTCTCATTTATTGGAGTTGTTCATATTTTTTAGGCAATTTGTAAAACCTCGGCTACTGATGCTTGTATTTTAAAGTCCAACCTACACATGAATGACTCGGACTTGGAGGATTATTGTTACACCTATAAATTAGGTGACATGTTCAGACGGAAGGGGTCCCATATATGCCGAAGTGGCATGACTATTCAATTGTTTGGGCATATTTAATTAAACAATCGTATCTTGAGCTTGGATTTGGGCCCATTTCACTAAACCCACTTGGCTCATTTACATTTTCCTATATATAAATGAGTTTTATTCATAATAAAGTATGTTCACTTTAACTCTAGCCAAATCCCCTCTCTCATCTCTTGCACTCATTTCCCTCTTGTTCGGCAGTTAACTTGACCTTCGGAGTATAAACAATCGTCGGACTCTTTTTCTCAACCGGCGATCTTTGCCTCATAATAGGGTGTTCTAGTGTGCAGGTGATGTCTATGTGGTCGGGATTCTGTTGACACATTTTTTTAGGTCAACGAGTATTGAAAAGTTTGGTTTGTGCAATTGATCCAAATATGTTTCAAGGCTAATAATTTTTTGGATGTCATTTGTGGTGCATTCTATATCTTTTCTAGTGCTCGAATGAGCAGGCAAAATATTGAGATATACAATGAGAGACTCACTTTCATACGAAGTACAAGGCTTTCTTTGTGCTTTATTATGATGATTGCAATACTTCCAACTATTTAGTAATATAACTAGTCTTTAGTTAAATATGTAGAGAGTCCATAAATATAAACAAAGATGTGTATAGATCCCATGTAAGCAGTTAACAGCTTCTTTGACGACTCTAGAGTCATGCATTCTTGTTAGACCAAATGACGACATTATAAATATCTCTTCTTCCTAGAAATAATTAGAACCTCGTACATTTTTACTATATATTTCTAGCAAGCTATAAATCAAAATGTTTCTCAAGTCAGTTGTGAACTTGGTCACTGGTATAGATTGGTGTGACTGTTGCCTATAGCATTTCTCATTGGAGTTGTACCAATGTTGTTTCAATTTCTTAATAGTGCGGTCATGCAATGGTTACAACGTGACTTTCTCATAGGTGGCCATGTCAATTGAACTCAGTGCATTAGTCTTCATTTCACATTTTATTGCACTAATGAAAGACAAAGATCTGATTTCATGCTTAATGTTTTGTGTAGAGCGATCATATGGTTTTTGCCTCGCCAGGATGCCGAAAATAAACTTTCTTTGTCTTCAGAAAATAAGATTTTTTCTGAAGACATTATGCTTTTTCCAATCAGTTTATCTTTCGTCATTTAGAATCTTCCACTAGCATTGGTTTTTTCCTCAAACTTGCTATAACTAATGGGGTTGCTCGACATTCGGAAGTTGCTTAGATAAAATTATTGTGTTTCATGATTTATACCCATGAAGATGTAGCTTAATAATTGCACTGTTTCACATAGAGTAATCATATTATATTTGGTTTTTAAACTACTTTTTTCTTTCGTTTGGGTTAATTTGAATTAAATATTTGATTATTGCATCAATATTATATGACAAGTTGTACAGAATAATAAATTGTATAACTGATCGTCCATAATATCCCTATATCAATCATTTCAAATATCTGTCAAAGTATCCTGTGGAATGCCAAACAGTTTCAGCCATCCTTATATTGTATTGGAGATACTATTAGATAATTGCTAGGTTCTTCCAATTACAGAGCCCCCACCCTAAAAAAAGACCATACTGCTCTATTATGAGACTTGAAAAAAATCCTTCTCCGGATATAGATGCTAAGAAATCACGTATATAAACAAAATGATATTGGATATGTCAGCATTTAATAAACTGTTTCATTGCTAGAAGCATTGGGGAAAGTGAAAGATTTCCTAAGCACGTTATCAGAATCAAACGAAAGTTTGATGAAAGAAGCCAAGGTATAATTAGTAGTGAACCGAAGATTGGAATTTTCTAGTTTTGATCTAAATATTCATTTTTGATCCTTCTCTTGACAAAATACAGTACAATCCTGAAAATTATGACATGAAAGTCATGAGTGGAAGAGAATCTGAACGCATTGAAATAGTAAAGGCCGTCTTCTTTTATTTGTTGATGGTAGAGGAGCACGACAGTAAATTTTACAACTGATTATTGGATGCATACGTTTACCGGACTTGATGCTGGGTGTTGCCGATCTTCATAACCCAGAGACCATTGCTGCTACAGAGTCTGCAATATATCACGGGACTAGTTTCGTTACACTCGAACAATTAGAAACTGTGCGGCCTTCACGTTCCAAATTCCCGATCCTCTCGAGAAAACGTTAAGTCAGCATTTCAACACTCACAAATAATTTAACCAACTAGGCTAAATTAAAATAACTTTGAGTCGAGTACTTGAAGTAAGGAAAATATGGGAAACAAGTATTGTCGCGGGAAACTCTCTTTGTATATAAAATAACTCCACACCAATGAAATCTAATTACAAATGAGACTACGTCTCCATTTATAGGCAAAAATCTTGCCAGTGCCTTGGAATCAATGACCAAGATCAATCTTCATCCAATTGTCCTCATTGGATGCAAGTTGCATAAACCTCATTTGACCATGAGGAAGCAAAGTTGGTATTTGCCTCATTGCAAGTGGCATCTCTCTACACCCCACATGTGGATATGTCTCTTTCATGGTGGCAAAATTGATTTTTGCTTCTTTCTTGGCACCCTCTTGCAAGTGGACAGTAGTGGGCAAGTTGGACAACTAACTTCCCCAAAATATCCAGCTGCAGCCCATGATATTTCCCTTACTAGTATGGCAGTATTCTGCCTTAGAAAACCAGCCTGCAGTGCTGGGAAAAGTGCCCATGCTTGCAGCCTACTTGCTGTATATTGCTTTGTGTCCTGCCTTAACTGCAGCTTGTGTGCACATGCTGCCTGCGCCTTGCCATGACTGCAGCATGTGTCCTGCCATGTCCTAACAGTGTCCTGTGTGCTGCCTGCGATGTCTACCTGCGTTGCGTCATGTCGCAATGCCTGCATGCACACCAGAATTTCCTAGCCGCAACCTGGACATGACGCTGCGACCAGGGACATCTGTCATTTCTCCACCAAATTAGGCGACGCCCTCATCTCCATGTACCGCTGAAGTTAGACCGGCTTAACCATAGGTCTACTTCATTTTTCCACTTAGTGTCATGACATTCCCGTGCCATGCTAGATCTCAAGTCATTACCTTGCGATCCGTAACAAGTAGCTCCCGTGCCATGCTAGATCTCAAGTCATTACCTTGCGATCCGTAACAAGTAGCTGGTTATCAACCAATAATTCCTTTGGCTGTAGAGAGTAGCAGCGGGTCACAGTCTAAAGATAGGAGTGATGATGATGATGATGATGATGATGAACGCAACAATGACATTTAGGACAAAAAAGAAAAAGAAGCTGGCAAACATTCTGCAAAATTTAGTTCTGAGGTTGTTGAAAAGGATTCCAATAATACATTGAGGAATCAAAAATCAAGGAAACGTCTGAAGATTGTTGAGCGTTTTTAGATTACGAGGAATTGTAGATAACTATTAACTTTCACTGGAAAAAAAAAAAAAAAAAGTCAAGGAAAACTGTCCATCGACCAGGAATTTCAGTTGGGAGAAATTTACAAGACGAGTGACTCAGCTCATGATCGTGTGTTCTTAATATTGTCTTCCTCCCCCCTGTCTCTCTCTCAAGTGGTACTTTTTTCTTGTGGTTTTATATTTGTTGCCAAAAATACTATACTAGAGATAAGACTGAAAGCGCTATTTTTGGCTCAAGATATCAAACTTAGAATAACGATATATAGCACCAATTTAGATGTTGATCACATTGTTCATTGTCCATTCAACCTACGAGTCTAATCTGTTGGGATATTATTTCTATTTGCATGTAGTTTATACAAATGTGCACATTAGTGCATCACAGAAGATGTGAGGATTGGGCAGCATACAAATTATAGCATTTTGATGTTCTAGTTTATTTTCGGCACTTGACAAAATGAATGAAATAAAATTGACAATATGAATGCATAAAGTTGAGATTATGCCAACTTGAATAATTAGTTTGACAAGAGGCGAAAATAAGAAGAAATATTTAAAAAAAGATCCGTACAGTATCTTGACAATATGAATGCATAAATTGTGCCCAATTTCAGGTTGTTCAATGATATTTGAACTTTAGTTGACATTAAAATTTCTTCACGACTGCAGTGTTTTTGCAGATTTTAGATGTTTATACAGCAGAATTTAACATTCATGAAACAGAGAACCATTTCACAGATACGGCAATCAGAGAGAGAGAGAGAGAGAGAGAGAGAGAGAGAGAGAGAGAGCAACTCTAGATCGAAAATCTTTCATATATGAATCTGGCTGTTGCATATGTATGCGTGTGTGTATATATATATCATTGACCACAACATTTAACTCCAGTTGCTTTAGGAACCCGTTACAGACCTTTCTCATTACAAACACATGAACAGATGATGCTGACTGCAGACTATGTTTTCATCATCACCAACAAGACTTCTAATAGTTACAGTTAAATTTTCTATATAGACGAGATAATCAGGAGACAACTGCTTTGTATGAGGATTTAAGCATCAAAGCAGAAAACTTCACGGTTGTACCCATTGGCATATTAGAATAACTGGAAAAATAGACTAGTAGATCCATCACCAAATGATCTGAGATCCATAGGTTTCACCAAAGCCCGGCATAAAGGACATGTACGTTCTCTCTCAAACCTGGAAGCAGAAGATAGTCAGCTACTCAACATGGAAACGAATAGTAAGGGCACATTTGGAATAGCTTCTGCTTTTTTGTAAAAGCCCTTCCTGAAGAAGCCATTTTGGGTCAGCTTCCTCTAAAAGTTTCTACTAATTATTCATAAGGACCCAAGGACAGCTTCTTATTCTCAGAAGCCACTTTCGGATTTTCAAAAGCCAAAAGCCATGCTAGATAGGCTCTAAAACTTGTGGGAGGACTAAACTGAAGGACATGATTAATTTCTTTACTTTTTTCTTTCAGAAACTGGAAAAATATCAAAAAGGAAGTTCATATTGGATATTTCATCTGAGGATACATCCCAAAATCCTAAAAATGAAAAATAAGCAATCCATGCAGGTAACGACTTCACTTTGCAATACAGACAAGTCCATAGCAATGATAAAAGAGAAGAGGGAAAGCAGAACTTATATCAAGAATGTGGTAATTGATTTAACATTCACTTGCTTTTAGTATTTTATTATCTACTACCTACCTTTCTGAGCAAGTTTTTTTATCCTAAAATATGATTGAGAGATTAAGATCCATACCTACTAAATTTCCCCTTAAACCTTGCATTAGGAATAAAACATTAAGGCGGCTAGCATTAAGATGGATATTCTCTGTTTAATGGTGAAACACAATACTAGAGAAGCATAGAAGTATTTGAAAATAAAAAAGTTATAACAATATTTTAAGCTAAGCTTAAAAAAGTAAAGTTATTTTCAGTAAACATCCAAAAGTATGTTTGGATAACTTACTTTTCAATAATAATAAAAAAAAAGGTTACTTTTTAAGTAAAGCTACTTTTTAAGTAAATATTTTGCCTACAAACATGCCAGCATAACACACTTTTCTTTAATTTAAGTTTAAAAAATTAGTGCTTTCCTGAAGTGAGCTTAAAAAGGTAAAGTTATTTTTTAAGTAACTTTTTTGCCGACACATATGGACAATAACTTACTTTTCTCCTACATTCAAGTAAAAAAGTTGTTTTTTTTAAAGCAAGCTTAAGCCTCACAATTGGCATTTAAGGCATGAGCATTGAGGCATTCAATGAAAGTTGCACGTGAGATGAGACTTCAGGCCCAAGCCTCAAAAATTTTTTATAAAAAAATAGCAAGGAATACAACCTCCATTTTATATTCTAATGGGCTACCACACCAGTCATAGGTTTCACGCACACAACAGCATGAATGAGACTAGAAAATTAGGTCTTTATAAGAAAAAAACTTGATGTTTCAATTCTCGATTTCTGTTGGCCTAAGCACATCATACTTCTAATGACATTTTGGGTTCAGGGTTTCATAAATTCTCCTAGTTGTTTCCCCTGCATAAAATTAAGCTTCAAAGAAAAACTAAAATTAAAATTGTTTTAGAGTCGAAAACATTTTTGTAAGTCTTGAACAATCAAATGCAGGATAATATTCAATATGGGTGTCAGATTTATCCGCTTCTCCAATTCCTCATACTACACCTTTAGCCAAATATTACTTAAATGATCTAGTCTTTCAACAAGTACAACATGAAGGGCCTCAAAGTCTACAGAAACCAGTAAGTAATACATCCCATCCTCGCCTACCTTCTCAGCCTTGCCTAATAAGCATTTAAGAAATAGATAATCCTTTGGTAAGATGTTGAGCTGTCAAATTTTAGAAACAAGGCAGTACAGGAACAAATTAACCACCCATTCCGTTGCTTAGACTGAATAGCATTATCATGGCAGGAAATAGAAATTCTAAACAAATTTAGAGTCAGAAAACTAACCACTCAGACACGCAATCCTCACAAAATATGTGTCTACAACGTAATAAGATTGGAACGTGCATTTTTTCCTGACAAATGGCACACAAATCCCCTGCTGCATTAACCTGCATTAGATTACACAAATATATTGAAAAATTTGCGTTTACAATTGATAACACTAATTAAGGCATAAATCATAAAAGCAATAAATGAACATGACACTAAATTGAGCACATGACATGGGGCCTCTTGCAAGAAAATTGACAAAAGTACCAAAATAAGACAACGCTGCAGGTGCAACAATAAGATGAAACTGCTGAGACATCAAGAGCTCATTGGCAAAATAAGCAGTGCAAGAAGTTACAATAACATACATCTGAAGCACACATGAATCAACCATATTGACCAAACAAGGAGGCATCTCCTTCCATTAACGGGCTAGAAAGCTAGGAAACATCTGCTCTTTGTAATGAAAGTAGTGATGAAAATAATTAACACTACAAGGGATAACAGATGTACCATTATCTGGGCTAGAAATTAAACAAGAAATTTTGCTCCAAACCTTCTTATACAACTCAAAAGACTAAAAATAAGCACATCAAAACACTGAGCAGAGTTAGGAAACCTGTTCAGATGTTGCATAAGCTCCATAATGGATATCTTTACAGGACACTGCTTTCAAGGCAGTAAAGAAAGATTGAATCTGAAAAATACAAAATGAGAAATGCAAAAATTAAAGGTTTGATACTTGGATAAAACTTCAAAAATAAGAACAAAATAATCTGATACATAACTACATAAAAATAAAAGATTGCAAAGCAGAACCGTGAACAGAAGACAGCTCTAACAAAGTTATTACCTTCTCAATAATAGATGTGAGTTTGAAAGTCAAGTATAACCCGGTCATCAGTGATGAGAAAAGGCTTCCATATTCTTTGTTCAGAAAGAAACGATACCATACCGGAGCCGGCAGCAAAGCACGGTAAAGCAGCAGTAGGTACTCAACCAAAGTCAGCATTTGACCCTTTTAATTACACGTCTCTTCATCAGATGACAATCTCAAAGAGCATTAAATGGCATAATTTACCAAAATCTTTAGCATATTTATTAGTGGGACAGACGCATACCTGCCTACGATAGTTTCGGCCTCTGCTGTTCTTGTAATACATCAACAGAGAGCACTTGAAGATCATTGCAGCCTGACGGACCAGTGTATCTGGGGAAAGAATCAGATTCGGGAAATTAGTTAAAACTGCAGGCAAATGACTGTATGCAAAAGAAGAAAAATTACAGTGACCAAATTACATAAACACACCATTCACCATGATAATGAATAGAGCATGCCAGAAAGGTGGTATAGCCTTTGGAGGAAGCATCACCAATGGATATAGAAGATTATCACTCCAGTACCACCAGTAAACCCCAACCACATGAAGCACGAAGAGAATAACAATGCCAATGAGAACAGACACTTTCCTCTCACCCTGTGGAGATAAAAAAAAACCACTTCTTGCTTAACACTAAATTTTATGAAAATACAGACCAAAGGCGGGCTCCAGATTTCTGGTTCAGCAAATCACTCCTAAAAGAGAATGCAAATATATAGGGGTATCCAATGGTACCTTAAGTGCTGTCTGTTTCCGTAAAAAATCGTTTGACTTGAACATAACAGCAGCAATCCAAATGGTAACAACGAAACCTGCAGATATAGCTATAAATTAAATACAGATTCTGATATAATACAAAAGAAAACAAAATATAACAGATTCTTTATAAAGTCCATTGTCAACCTCAAACATTGAAAATGCAAGGATAGGAACCAACATCCCCAAAAAAATTACAAAGTAGAGAGCAAAGTGCCACCTAAAAATCTAAGAAAAGCAAAATAGCATATACAGTGGGCTTCTTGGTGGTTTGGAAGCCATGTAGAACAGAAAATCTAGGATGTACATTATAATGAGAGTAAAAACATATAAGACATGAACAAGGGGAGCATTTTCCTCAAAATACAAAATGAAAAAATCGGATCTTCTTTCCCTCATGTTTGAAGCCAACAAATCTGACTGCAGCCATTGACTATGTTTGGATAAATGCCAAAGGGAAACCAAAAGGAAAAATAAAAGAAAAAAAAAATGTAAACTTAAAATTCTCTAGCTACCTCTATTATTGTACAACATGCCAGCTGCTTGTAACTTTTAGAGATGTAGATGAGAGTAAAATAATGTTAAGGACATGCCTCCCCATATGTGCACAAGTGTTCTCTTACTGATCTTGGATATAGAAGACAAAATGGATTTCATAATCATGTGACAAAGATTTTTCAGCCATTTAATTCCTATATAGCGAACTCTACATGATTATCATTCACTCTAAATAAAAATATGTATGAAATTGTCACACGTAGCAAAACCTAAAGAAAAAAGTAGCGGCCCCCACACAAACTACATTCAAAACGATAGTATATAGCTTTTACACAATATATTAGTCAAATAAATGGTCTCTGGCTTTTACACGATATATTTGTCAGGATCAGGAGAGTAATCACAGTAATAAAATATCATTGAAGAATCTACATTACATTATAAAATACATAAACTGTGGTGTACATGGACATGAAAGCAGAATATATTCAGACACCCAAAAGATTGACTACTTATAGCGAAAATGAAAGGACCTGACAGCTTCAACGTGAAGCAAAAGAATATCATTTTTTGACAACGCGGAAAAGTCAAATAAATGAATTCAAGTAAAATATCTCCATTTAAATGGGGGAATGAGTGGTGCGCTTACTGAAAGAAGAAAAGTAAAAGAAAGAAAAAGAACCTTGCAAGTGCTGACGAATGAAAACTACCAACAGAAGCAATGTGAAAGGAAGGACCTGCTCGATCCACCGAGCAGCCTGCTGTATATCATATCTCTGGTAAGAAGAATCCCTTCTATTACCCCCAACTCCCTCAGCAGCCTCGGGATCACCACTTGCATTCACGGGCGAAACACCCCCTGCCTCACCATCATTCCTCAAATCCACTTGACTCTCCGACGACGCCACTGAAACCTCA
Organism: Fraxinus americana; assembly: GCA_035079005.1. NCBI lineage: Eukaryota > Viridiplantae > Streptophyta > Magnoliopsida > Lamiales > Oleaceae > Fraxinus > Fraxinus americana. The sequence continues at coordinate 27,702,054 of CM068726.1, read as the reverse complement.
GAACCTGACCTTAAAATCTGCCGCACAAAGGCTTCATTTTGCCCACTCAGCTGGCCAACTGTCGGTGACGAAGGCAACACATTCCCCACCCTGTCATGCTCATGTTCACTAGCACCAATTATTCTAATGGAAACTTCTCCTTCACCACTACCAACATTAGCTGCTGGGGACACTGCAGAGTCTTCAAGACGAAAGTGCATGTGATCTCGATAACCAACAGAGGCCCCAGTGTTTAATAAAGCGTCGGATTCTGATTGAGTGGACCTGGTCCTTATAATACCAGTGTATTCCAACAACGTGGACAATGGGGATCGTAGAATTCTATAGGCAGTTAAAGTCATTCCAAGTCTTCTAGAATGAGGAGAGCTAGCCGTAGAAGAAACACCCCTGTAAGCGTCCGAATTTCCGCCGGACGCTTCCATTTGAGTCGCTGCCCTAACCCTAACCCTAATCAAGAGTCACATACCGAAGGGTTCAAATTCAATGCAATCGGAATAAACAACGCATAATCAACGGAATTTATATAAATAGACATGCAAACAAGGGAGAATAATAAGAATGATAAAATAACGAAAATATATCACAAAGATGAGGGGATCGTGAAAGAACGAAATTATACCTTAGAGATCGAAACTCCGTGGATGATCCTTACTAATCAAAGAAAAGAAGGATGATTCATTGAGACAGAAAACCCTAAAAATGATGTAGAACAAAATGGGTGATGGGAATAATCAAAGAAAGTATGTGTTGGAATGAGGTGTTGACACCAGTATTATCGTTTCGCCGCAGCGGAGGAGGCCAGGGTGGTTCGCTTTGTGCGTTTCTCTCTCTTTTCCTCCTCCTCCGTTAGCTTGGCATTTGGAAGAGCGCGAGAAGAGAGACAGAGCAATGGAATTGTTGAATTGAATAAAAAAAATAATTCAATTGTACAAGTCCTCCTTTTTGTGTGGCGCAGATGAACCTGTCTTGTTTACATACTTCCGCACCTCGTGTGGTGTGGAGTGACCGGCGAGTAATGTTTATTTGGCTAAGCTCTGTTTGGAACAACTTAAAATCAGATTTTAATTTAAGTCAAAATCAAACAAACAATATTAACCACATCTTTTATGGGTCCCACAACTTTTCAACCACTAATTTCAAAAACCTCTATCAAAATCTACTAAAAATCTAATTTTAATCCCCACAAAATACATATTTAAAGTATTAGAATTTTGGCTCAATTTCTTCAGCCATGATTTTTAGATGGCCAGAGCAAACCATCCAATCACCATATAAAATTAACTTACTAAGAGTATGTTTGGTAGGGATTTTTGGGAGAAGAATTGATTTTTGAATAGTTCCAATTTTATTTTTTTTTTTGAAAAACGCAAATGAATCGCAAATAAATTATTAAAAGGGTAATTAGCAAATAATATTACTATCTTTCACTATTATTGCTAAAAGTATCCCTACGTTTTATTTATTTTTTGGCATTTTCACCCTTAATTAAACATTTGACAGTTCAAACCATCATTTCTATCCATTTTTATCCGATTTCTCAATAAAAAGCTATGAAATGACGAATATATCATCATATTTAAATAAAAAAGCTAAAAATTTAATTGCAACTATAGTTCCAAATTTTTTAAAAAAGTGCAAACGAGTCCCCAATAAATTATTTAAAAATTTAATTTTTTTTAAAAAAAAGTGCAAATAAGTCCCAAATAAAAAAAATAGAAATTAAAAAATATATTTTTTATTTAAATATGAGGGTACATTTATTATTTCACAATCATTTATTGAGAAATTAGATGAAAATAGATGAAAATGATGGTTTGCACAATCAAAAGTGTAATTAAGAGTGAAAATGTAAACAAGAAAAAAAAAGGTAGGGACGTTTGTTGCAATAAAGATGAAAGGTATGGACATTATGTATAAATTACCCTTTTAATAATTTATTTGAAACTTATTTGTGTTTTTTAAAAAAAATTGGGACTATGATTGCAATTATTTTTTTCATTTTCTTTTTGTTATATTTAAAGAGAATGATATATTTGTCATTTCACAATTTTAAATTGAGAAAATAGATGAAAAGAACATTTTGCATAATGAAAGGTGAAAATAAGAGTAAAAATATCAAAAAATGAAAGATATGGACGTTTTCCACAATAACAATGAAATGTGAAGACGTTATGTGCTAATTACCATTTTTCAAATCCTCACATATAAAGGTAAAATGATAACCACGAAGGAGCTTTTAATGGCCTAACTAAGTACTTACTTCCTTAGATCTTCTCATTTGTTCTTCATAAGAACCTCTCTTTTGAGAAATATAGCCCCTGTTTGGGTCACATTATTTTTTTATTCTTATTCTTCTATTCATTTTCAATCACACATTCTTTAATAAAATAATATTTTCTATCATATCAATAACTTTTCCTTCTTTTTCAACCACATATTCCCCATCACACCACTTCAAAAAAAATGTATTCTCTCATAGTAATGTGTACTAAATGGGCTCATAATATGAAAATGTGACTTAACCATAGAACTTGAGAAATGTGCCCACAAATGTGATATTTATAATACTCAATTAGGATTTCATAATTGCACAAATTTCTTTGAACTTTATTGCAATAGATCAATTAAGTTACACACCTTTATTAGAGTTAAAAGAAGGACCTAACCAAACTCACAAGATTCAAGCTCTAAAAGATGTTTCTAATTGAGTTAATTCTTGACCAATTGAGATACATATATTAATCATAGCTTATTCACCCAAAAAAGCGATATTGCACTCTCGAGGCAAGTGATAGCTACGAAAGCAAATTATGACGAGATAACAATATTCTCCGATTATTGTTCTACAAGTCAACTCCCATTTAACCTTTAATATGTTGAAACCGATAAAATGACTATTTTGCCATTCAACATGTATTACCATGTAAGTCCCATTTTTATAAGGAGAATTCGTTTGTGATCAAACGACAACGTGACAACGTAAAGTCCAACGATCTCATTGTCAAACTACTAAGCTCAAGTTCAATTGCCTATAGAAATAATTTAGAGTGATGATCGTCTCATCATGATAATTAATGAATTCCACTATCGCAAGTATATGATCTCTAACTATTTCGACCGGATTCTCAAAGCACCGCATCAATATTCTAATTAAAACTTCACTTATTGGTACCTCAAAAAACTTGAGCTATCAATCAAATGTACATTACTCACTCAGGATTTAGGCGATTTATTTGATAATCGAATAGAATCTCATTTCGAACGATCACAAATGAGTCATCTATGAGATCCCGTTCAATGTGCATCAAAAATACATTATTGTTCTTATCAAGGCGAGTGATAGCTACGAAAGCAAATTATTACAAGATAACAATATTCTCTGATTATCGTTTTACAAGTCAACTCCCGTTTAACCTTCAATATGTTGAAACCGATAAAATGACTTTTTTTGCCATTCAACATGTAGTACCATGTAAGTCCCATTTTTATAAGGCGAATTCGTTTGTGATTAAACGACAACATCAAGTCCAACGATCTCATCGTCAAACTACTGAGCTCAAGTTCAATTGCCTATAGAAATAATTTAGAGTGATGATCGTCTCATCATGATAATTAATGAACTCCACTATCGCAAGTATATGATTTCTAACTATTTTGATCGGATTCTCAAAGCACCGACATCAATATTCTAATTAAAATTTCACTTATTGATACCTCAAAAATCTTGAGCTATCAATCAAATGTACATTACTTGCTCAGAATTTGGGCGAATTATTTGATAATCGAATATAATCTCATTTCGAACGGTCACAAATGAGTCATCTATGAGATCCCGTTCAATGTGCATCAAAAACACATTATCATTCTTATTCTCAAATCTAGACAAATCTCAATAAGAATAATGTAATATTATCAACATAAAGCGTCAACTTTATGTACCGAATGTGAAAAACATATTTTGATCATGCCATGAATTGCGTCTCCCCGAACCATCGAGTATACAATTTGTGACATCCTCTATGATTATGGAACCTTAGATAGTTGTTTCAAATTGTAACATGTGAATAATCGAACGTTAAATTCATAACGTCGTTTTATTAAAAAACTACTCGAAAAGGCATCAAACTAACATGATAATTCACTATTGCTTCTTATCCTCTTAATCATGGATATCACAACGTAAAAAACAGTAATGATCGATAAAGCCGACTGACGGAAAATTCTCAACACTGATAAATGAGGAAGCAGAGAGTCAACTGGCCTACTTGAAAACGAAGTCGAGACATAAGGCACACGATTAATGCAAGAGATAGAAGTGCTTATATCAATTCTTGTGCTGAACCCCTGCAGAAAGCATTATTCAGCCGAAAGCTGTGAAGTCTAAGGGGGGAAACAGACATTGGAGTCTCAAAAGAAGTTCAAGCAAGGAATCAGATCAACAAAGTACCGCTATCAAGAAGTGGATATTAATTCAAGCGTTTCACAAGGATCAAATTCGGTGATGAGTTTTGAAGATAAGCCGGTTTTAGGTGAATTGACAGTCGACAGCTGAAACAGATTTCAGCATCTTCTAACCCAAGAAAGTCACCTAGTCAAACACTAAACCTACCCTCACCTGGCATGAATTAACACGAATATAGCAAATAAACATAATTAAGACTTCGAAAAAATTTCATAAATATAAAGAAGAACAATACTAGTAAGTAGTAAAACTCATTTTCGTTAACTAAAAATAAGGTCAAAACAACAAACTCTGATGTATTGATTAGAGCTCATCCTCCATTCTCAAGTACTCCCCAATATCGGCAAGGTGATGCACCACAATCCCATTGGGATCCATTTTCCTACAATCCTGCGTGCTCTTCGCTGCAACCCCGAATCCCAACGGCACATCCGCCATGGAGTACACCACCACCCCATCATTCACCAGAATATTCTCCGTAATCCTCCCCACCCCACCTTTCAACACCCTGTTCCCATACAAAAAGCTCATTTCAGATGTAGGCTTCAGCCACACCTTGTGCTTGGCACTTGCAGCCAACAAATTCAACCCCTGAATCGTCAAGTGAAATTTATCACTCTTGGTGAATTTTCCAATCTGGGTTCCCATCGATACCAATTTTTCGCGCTTGATGTTGGTGGCGCGTTTGACTAACGACTCCGATACGTAGTAGACTCGGTTCTTCTGGAGGCGGAAGCAGTAGCGTCCCGGGTTCAGGTCGGGTCCTTCATGAGACGGGTTTTCCATTACAATTTTCTGTAGATTGTTTCCCACAAATTTGTGTAGCTTATCGAAAACTAGGGTCGTCTCCTTCTCGTCCAGCGGCCTCATTGTGGCGATGTGGTTGTTCAGCCTCTCTCTCTCTCTCTCTCTCACCACCAATATGGGAGCTGGGCTCTATCGGAAGATAATCGAATGGGATTTTTAGGGTAAAAAAGGTGGAATTAATTGGGCTACACATAATGCAGAATGCCCAATCTAAATTAACGAACCAATTGGGCAGCTAGCCTACTTGGATCTTAACCTTTGTAGCACTTAAGGCTGGACAAAATTAACGAATCGAATCGAATCGAATCGAATTAGCGATTTTTCATAAGTTAAATATCCGAACGGGTATTTGAATCGAGAACCGATGAGTTCGATTCAGTTCTAGACCAAGAACCGATGAACCAATAAGAACCGAATCTAAACAATTTTTTTATATTGAATTTATTAAATTTTTTTATATTGAATTAATTAAATTGTTTTAATTTTTTCTAAACAACTTATCAAATTAACTAATTTAGTTATTAGAGCTCCAACTCCCAAACTAAATCCATGCCTAGCTAGTCTAGCCCAACCCAATTACATCCTACTAGAATTTTAATTTTTTTCATTTCAAATTTAAGATTTACAATTTTTTTTTTCAAAAATCAGATGATAATTCAAATTTTAAATTTTAATAATTATATTACATTATTATTAAAAAAATTAAATTAATTTATATACCCAACCCATCTAACCCACCGATTTCAAAACCCTAAACCCTTTTCATTTCTTTTCTCTACCTTCTCTATTCACTTTCTATCCTCTCTCTACCTTCTCTCTATTGGTGAGCGGCGATGACACTCTCTCCCTCTCTCGATTTTCACTCTCTATGGGCGAGACTCTCTCTCCCTACCTCGATTATCAAAACAACGAAGTGACGCTAAACACAGCAGCAACGTAACGTCCGTTTGCATCAGAGTTGAGCTATCGCGAATGGCAGCTATACCTGGAAATTAGCTTGGTTTATTCATCTTTTCATGCGCATTAGAAACTAGATTTGGCAGTTGTTTGGGGTGGTGTGGGTAGCGTGACGGCAATTTCCTAGTTGTGACGATTGGTTGGTGGCGTCAGCGCCATGGTTGTGGCTACGGTGATTGAATGGTTTTATTCGATTAACTTATGGTGGTGGCGGTGCACGGGCGGTTGGTGGTTCAAGACAGCAGTCTGGTTGTGAAATGATGGGGGTTTGGCCGGATTTGGTGGCGATCTGCAGTAGCAACGATCTGGTCGTTAATGATGGGGGTTTGGGCAAATCTGGTGGTGCTGCGATAGTAAGAAGGGGTTGGGGGTGGCGGTGGTGTGATGGTTGGGTGAGTTCTGCAATGTTGTGGATATGGCGGTGGTGGTTCGGCGTGTGGCGGTATTGGTGGCATTGCTACTGATGACAGTAGTGAGGAGCTGGTGACAAGTGTTTGTGGTAGTCACAAATGATTTGCTTGGCTGTGACCTTTAAATTGGGTAACTCGTGACCAATCAACAATATGTGTTGGTGGTGATCACAAATGATTGGCTTGACTGTGACCTTTAAATTAGTTAACTCGTGACCAATCAACAATATGTAACCATTAAAAAAAAGATAATTTGTGACAAAAAAATGTGCGATTTAAAAAATTGTTAATTTGTGATCGATAATTTAACAATTTGTGACTGTCTATTAAATTGTGACTTATAATATTTGTGATTTGTGATCGATGAACAAATTGTCACATAAAGGGGCCAATTGAGGCTTCCTACCCTTCTACCAAACTGTAGAAGAGCAGAGGTAGGAGACAGAAAACGGTGCCGTTGAAGGAGCTGTCGGCCACTTTGTCAATACACAGCAACAGCTATGACTGGGTTGGCAGCATCAATAACCACTGTCGTCATGCGTTCCCATTGGTGGGTCGCTTTCTCTCGCTGCATGACGCGTGTCTGACCGTCTGCTACAAATCCACCATCCTATATTTACCATCTTCATATTTTTAACTGTCAACTACTTTTAAAATTCACTGCAAAACTCTTCTTTTTCTATTCATTTTATTTCTGAGTAACAGCGAAGTCAAAGATATTTTTATTGTTGAAAGTTTTCGCTGTAAAATGGTAAACAATTGAATGAAAGGGATTTTAGGGATTCTGTTTCTGCACATTTCAGTACTTATTTACTCCCTTTTAATTGAAGCAAACCCTTTTTTTTGAGTTCTCTGTTTCTCTCTCTGCCTGCCTCTTCTTCTAATACTCTTACTAAACCCTAAGAGCCTGAAGCCGTTGCTTGACTTACTATGTCGGGTATTTACAATTCCAACTTTTCTCCTGCAAGATCTGTGTCTTCACAGATTCGAAACACTCCAGATGTGGACAGGTAAATTTTTCTTGAGATTTCTTTCTTTTTTTTTTGTTTTTTAATCTGGCTTCTTGAATAGTTTGGATGAATTTAATCGATGTTGAGGTTTCATTTCTTCTTTTGTTTCATGTTGAAATATCTTAGTAATCAGTACTTGTCAGAGCTATTGGCGGAGCATCAAAAGCTTGGGCCTTTCATACAGGTGCTTCCCTATTGTAGCAGACTCTTGAATCAAGGTGATTTTTTTTCTTTTTACACAGGTCATTGATACTTACTTCTCGTATGTGTTGGATCTAGGTCGTGTGGGTTCCTATGAGTTTTAATTGCATCTGGGAGAATTCACAGTGATTGTTTTGCTTCTGTGTGATCTGAACATTTTCGAGTTACAGCAATAGACAACCTTATGGTACTTCCCAGTGGATGGCTAGCTGTTCTTGGCTGTAATTCAACAATCACCTATAAAGTCACTGCATTTTCATTGTGGAATTGCACCTCGAACCATTGTTGTATGATTGGTTTTGATTTCTGGATGGAGCATTAGCTGTGCCCTTGGTAATGAAATCAAAACATTATGTATTTCATTGCATTCGAACAATTTACATATGATCCTTTTTGGTGGCAACCAATATTCTTGAACTTAATAATCGATGCATATCTATATTTTTTTTGATGTGGTTGATGCACACGTGTTTCTTGAAATGTCTATTTGAAACAATAACTATTGGCTAAATTTGCAGAAGTTATGTTAGAGAACCTAACTATCTGACCTTTATTCTGGATCGGTCCAATTTTATGGAAAAACCTATTTGTGTGATCTATCATTTTTCAGAGGTTTTGTTTTGCTGATTTTGAAGTGTCATCTTACCATTGCCCTATATTTGTATCTTTACAGAGATAGTACGGGTTTCCAGGATTATGCCAAACCAAGGTTTTGGTGAACTTGATAGACTGAGACATAGAAGTCCCAGTCCCATGTCTTCATCAAACCTTTTATCAAATGTTGCTGGCACAGGGTTAGCTGGTTGGAATGGACTTACGCAGGAGGTAATTAGTTTTCTGATTCTTTGTTTGCTTCTATTATCTATATTATATGTCAATCAATGTAGTTATGTGAGATTTTTTTTCCTAATTAAGCAGAATGCAATAGAAATGCAATGCCATTGTACTGAAAACAAAGATGAAACTGCTATATTCTTGCACCTTTGATATCAGTGTAGGTTGCTTAAGTGAATGTCAGTATCATATCTAGTGTTATAGAAAAAAGAGACAGAGAAAGGGGAGAGGGAGAGGGAGAGGGAGAGGGAGAGGGAGGAGGCTTAATATATATACATGTACAGGTCTCATTATTCGGCAATAGTAGTCCTATTTGTATGTTATAAATCCCTAACTATAACGGAAACTTATTTAACTTACAAGAGAAAATTTCTGAACTTATAGACTAATAATTTTGCTTGGAATAAATTAATTTTTAGAAAGATTCTACAGGCTTTAGGAATTCATGAAATTCTCCCTTCTTTTTGCACTCAGTAAATGGGGTAGTGATTATCAAAACTCTCAATTAATTATCTATTAAAAGCGGCTGCTTGCGGTGTGTGAATTTTAGTAGCAATTTTATGTGGCTTTGTGTTAGGAAATATACCTGTAGTACTTTTTTGGTATTTCCTGCCAACCTTGTGAGTCCTTTCCTGCCTTGTCTCTGATGTACATTTACTTTATGCGTGATCATTTTGTCAATATAAATATTGTCAAAAGGTTTGTGGGGATGCATGATGAATTTGATTATATGCCTGTCATCAAAGTTTTTGAACTTGGTTTGATTTGTTTTTGCAGCTACTTAATTTTTATACAGAGGACAGGACATAACTATTCTTTTAGATGTTCCTGTAATTTTATATTTTTTAAATGTTTAACAGGACATAACTTTATTTTGTCAATAACTCATTTGTTTTGGAAAAGTTAATCCTTATATTTTGTAGTTCTATGCTGTCTTACTAAGATTGTTCCTCACATCTATGCCGAGATGCTGCCTCTCTTTTTCTTTCTTTAGGGATTTCTTTTTCATTTTTTATGTTTTAAAATAAATAAAATACTTATTCTTCTTTTTATGGCAGAGACTGAGTGGACCTACGGGGATGACAATGGACTGGCAAGGAGCACCAGCAAGTCCGAGTTCATACACTGTGAAACGGATTGTTCGCCTAGAAATTCCTGTAGATAATTATCCAAATGTAAGATTGTTTGTTATTCTAATATTTCTAAGAACGTTCATTAGTTACCGGTCCTTTTTCATTTCTTAAAACTAGAGTGCTTCTCATTACATTACTATCTGTATTACTACTTTGTGGATTCTTAGTTCAATTTTGTTGGGCGGCTTTTGGGTCCTAGAGGTAATTCACTAAAGCGAGTGGAAGCCACTACAGGATGCCGCGTGTATATTAGAGGAGAGGGCTCAATAAAGGATTCGGACAAGGTAATGCAAGGGCTTTCCCTATGTGATGCATTTTTGTGGTGTTATTAATATTTGTAAAGATTAATTCTGAAGTAGCTATATAGTTGATTGAAAACCTGTGAATGATGGACACAACAAAAGGGTCAAGAGGGGACATTTTGGAATTCTTTTTATCAAAGTAGGCTCCTTTGTATGTACCCAAATAGGCAAGTCCACGTTAGAGCCATTATTGGTTATATTTAGTTATGATTTTTAAAATTTTAGTATCGTACTAGGTTTCCATCCATTGGAGTCTACAGGTCTTGTAATTCATTACTAAAGATCCGAGTACTTAGTTTTTTAAGCTTAAAGGATTATGGGAGCGATTCTTAGATTTCTTGTTTACTTTTTGCTCTTCCACTTTTTGCAATTTCATAGAATGGCCATGCTATGACATATGCTTTTGCAATGATTCCCAACAGCCTAAAATTATAACTCCACCCCCCCAACCCCCACTGAAACCTGAAAAAAGGGTTGCTATTTCAACAATATCAACCTTATAGGGAGCATGCTTCAGAACAGAGACAGCTTGCTCAAAAACTTACACAAGTATGATAAGCTTAACTTTATTCTCAAGAATCTTAAGAGCTGGCTATATGAATTTTTTGTAGTGACTTTTTGTTTGACCCAACTTGCTCACAAACTTGAGGCTTAAATTCTTTGTTCCTCCAAATTATTATTAATTGTTAATCTAATATATGGACTTCAAAATCAAGCTGAAACACCTTATTACGTTGACATAATTTGAGATGGTACCGCACAATTCATTCTAGAGATTCATATCTACTGCCATTTAATTATTTTGTCTGCATTTACTAACTGTATTTTATTTGCTTTGTGCCTGTCAATGTTAAGGAAGAGAAGCTACGGGGACGACCAGGTTATGAACATTTGAATGAACCGCTCCACATCTTGGTTGAGGCTGATTTACCTGCTAATATTGTTGATATCAGATTGAGGCAAGCCCAAGAGATAATAGAAGAACTGCTCAAACCTGTGGTATTAATCTCAAACCAATCTTTATGCGCTTTCTTTGAAAAATCAGACAATTTTTTTTCTTTGAGCCATTCACTACCCAGAAAAGACACAGATGGTAATCTGCCAAATTGCTGACCTAAACTACACAAGCTGAAACATGTCAAATCCCGCATGTTAAGAATTATTCATTGCTACGTTTTCATTTTTGTGCAGGATGAGTCAGAGGATTTTATAAAGAGGCAGCAATTGCATGAACTAGCCCTGCTAAATTCAAATCCCAGAGAAGAGAGTCCTGGACCAGGTGGCAGCGTCTCACCTTTTAATACCAGTGGAATGAAGCGTGCAAAAACAGGACGTTAAGAGATCACAATCTGTCTGCTGTTTGAAGAATTCTAAGATTCGTACTTGAGTATACCTTCCGAAAGACCTCATGCCTACATTCCTAGCTAATTGAAAATGTACGAAAGAGGAATACAAGTCTATGAGGTTCATCTCTTTGTTGGGTTTTCTATTGTTTCTCTTAATTAACCAATGACAGAAGGGAGGAAAAACAAAGAAACAAATAGTGTCTATAGGTGTTTTTAGATTAATTTTGTCAATGTTGGTTATTTATATCCAATCATTGGATTTATTCTTGTGTGATTAAATTTTAGTATGAGATATGTTATTATTGGTGCAATGTAGCATCGTGGAAGTGGCTTGATTTTGTAGGTATCTTTGTGTTATGATATCTTATTATTATTTAAAGATCCCATTATAAATTGACATATTATGTTTTAAGTTGGCTGATGTTGAAGTGAGTGTTTTTGAATTCCGCTGGCTATTTTATCAGATTATGAAGTGTAGTTATTATGTAGTTGGCTTTCATCCAGTGAGTTCCTGTTAAGTGAAGGCTTGTGCTGCTTTGCTTAAGGTTCCATCATTCTGCCTCCACTTGTTCATTTCGGGCACCTTTCCTTTTGCTCGGGTTATGCAAGTTGTCATGGTGGCATTCATTTGCGCAATTTGTGGATGTAATTGTCGTTCCATTTCTGTTTTCTAGGTGGTTATTGCTCGTTTTTTCAAGTGGTATTTTGTGGTCTTTAGCACATGGCGCCTTTTTGTTGATGCTATATTTCGGTGAAGTTTCGATATTAAGGAGATGCAAATTTTGGTAGTTGACTCTGTAAAACAGGGACAATTTTTTCTCGGCCTATCATAGATGGGGATTGCTGGTTGTTGACACTTCAATACTCGAGACAAGTCACTCAGAATTTTTGATGCAAGGAGAGTAAAAATGAAGAATGGAAAGAGAATGTTGGTCAGTGTAGGACAACTTTTCAATAAAACTTAAAGTCATCCAATTGTCTATTATACTAAATTCAAATAGAAAAGGTTAAATAATATGTAAGTAAATAAATAAATAAAATTATATATTATCTTATTCAATCCTCATTAGCCGAGCTTACAAAGAACAAAGTGTATTTAACATAACATGAAAAATTATACTACATTTCTTGTGGGAATGACAGTAAACTCCTCCTAAAAAATTCACCAAGGTAATTAGAGTTACACTACCTACTCATACTTTTTAAGTTTCTTTTACTTTTTTAGACATTTTGTTTCTTTTCTTTTTCTTTTAAAGTAGATGGGTCAGGTTGTGCAAGTTTATTCGGTTTTCATGAGTTAACTCATAAGTCGATCCAACCCAACCCACCCCGCCTACACATCCAACCCACCCAACCTGTGTAAAAAAAAAAAAAAAAACCCAAATCAATCATGTTGGTTTGGTTTGGACATTTTGGCGGGTTCGGTTGGATTTTGCCCACCCCTAACTCAGACATCGATCATTTGCTGAGGCCTTAAGGATTCTCTATGATTGGCAAAGGTTGATAGGAGAGGAAAAAGTGACTGCACTGATATCAGTATTCTAAAAAACGTAATACGCGACGATGCGTGGAGGTTAAACTTCGGTTAATATGCGCCTAGGCAAGGCTTAGGAGTAAAACATCGTTTTTTTAATATTATTTAAAATTTTTAATCAATCTAAAAATCATATAATAATACATACAAATTATGGTATCAAATGAAGTTTTAAGAGTTTAACAAAATAAATATATTTTCAAAAAATTAAAAAGATATATTAATGTTAATTGAAGTATTTGAAGAGTTTTAATTTTTTATTAAAAATTAATAGATAGGAAAATGATTAATTAATTTAATAAAATATAAATAACTATTTATACAATAGTGCAAATGTACAATATATTATAGTCAAATCAAAAGTAAAATATGTTTCGATCAAACGAAAGGTACCATATACTATAGTCAAATCAAATTGATTCTTTTATAACAAATCCTCAGAGATTCTCTCTATAAACTAGTTGACCAATAAGTGATTAAACAATTTTTTGGACCTTTCAATTTATTGATCTAAAAGTTGAAAAATTTATAATTATTAATTTTCGAATCTTTCGATCAAATTGACCTAAAAGTTGAAAACTTCATGTAGTGTTTAAAAAAAAAAACAATAAAAAATAATGCGCGCCTTAAAGCGGTCAACACTTCTGCTAAATCAGGTGTGGCGTTTTTGCCATGCTCACGTCTGGCATATTCAATTGATATTAGAATTCAATTTAAGTCATTTTTAAGGAAAAAGTTAAGGGTTCAAATCTTGAGTGGACAATATGTAGACCTGGTTGGAACATTGATATTATTTTGTAGTTATTTATCTTAAAAATAATTCTAACAAGGCATTTTTGTTCTGACTTGGCTTATGCCTTCGTTCCATGTGATTGAGCTATGCTCAATTGACAATCCCTATTTCAAAATTTTTTTGTCTACATATTCATTTTTAACTACATATTCATGTAATAAAATATTTTGTACGTAAATTCAATTTTTTTTTCTAAACTCACACATTCTCCAAAAAATCACTATTTCAAATTTCATTTTACCCAAATAATGGTTGCGAAACAGGCTACATGTTTTTACTAATTTCACTTCAGTTTGGCCTACATGCTCATTTTGTAGGACTTGACACATCCCTTTGTTTGTGTGGGCTTTCCCACTTCTACCAGTGGTATAATCACTACTATATTAAAAGAGAGGATGGCCAAATCACTGTTTATTTTTGCACCCTCTATTTCACACTTGAACTTGTTGTTCACTATTCATTGTCTGGTTTTGCCAATTGATATTTGAGTTGTGGTTTTTTAATTTGATGGCCATAACTGTTGACCGTGTTTTTTTTGAATTTTAGATAACTGACTTTGACAAATATCTAATTTTTCTTATCTGAACTCCAAGTAAATAACATATTATTCATCAACTTATTTCTTCTCCATTGAAAACAAAAGAAAAGTTCGAATTCACACAGAGTATGTTGATAAATATCTGATCTTTCCTATCTCAACTCCAAATAAACGACATATTAATCATCAACTTATTTCTTCTCCATTGAAAAGAAAATCGAAGTTCAAATTTAAAGAAAGTAGTACCTTTTCTGCAAAAACAGAGAGGGAGTTAGAGAATTCAAGGTTTGATATTTTTTTTATACCGTTCTCTGTTATTGCTGTAGTTTTTATGTGGACACCCCTTTCCTCCGTTCCTTGTGGACACACGGCTGGTGTCTCCTTAGAACATTATTCGACAGCTTCCCTGATAACTGAGACTTTAACAGATAAACAAAAATTACTTTTTTGGCAAGGGTGTGGTGATGATGATTCTTGCTTGAAGATGGATGCAGGAGAATGGATAAAAATGAATTGATTGAAAATAGAAGAAATGAAGGTTTAAGTGATTAGTTCAGTAGGTAGGTGAAATTGTTAATGTTAGAATTGAATGAATAAGAATAAATTGTATTAGTACATATAGCTCCATCCAGCATGGAGCTAGTCGCTTTACCTGCATGCTGGATGAAGCTAGCAAACCTAGCTCCATGCAGGATGGAGCTAGCAAACCTAGCTCCATGCAGGCCAACCTAGCTCCATCTTGAATGAAGATAGCCATCATTAAATAGTAATTCCCACAACCTTAACCAGAAATTTCCTACTTAAATACAATATCACTAATTTGGTTGTGTGGAGAGCCCACATTAGTGCAGACTCCGAACAATGGAGAGTGGACTCCACACACTCCACATTTAGCGGAATACACCTTAAACGAATTGTTTGTTTGTTGATCAGTGTCACTTGGTTAATTTGTTTCACTTCCCAAATGCTTTCTGAAGTTATTTGCACAAGATATCTATTTATGATCAAAACTTTGAAACTTACAATATCAAGGAATAAATGACTACAATTTTTCTAATTCAGTGTCAATTCCCATCATTTTCAATCATTCAGCCTACACAAGTCGAGACCTTGTGACCCAAAATGCCATGTCGTCATTTTAAACGCATAGCTGACGTTTCTACGCATTTAGTGTTCAGTTCCACTGATTCAGTTGATTGCTGTTTTGGATACCTAAAATGGCGCATGAACGTTTTAAACGTATGACTGCCATTTTTCTAATTCAGTGTTGAATTCACATCACTTTCGTTCATTCAGGCCCCACAAGTCGAGACCTTGTGATCGAAAACGGCATGTTCTCATTTTAAACGCATAGCTTACGTTTCTACAAATTTAGTGTTCAGTTCTACTGATTCGGCTGATTGTTGTTTTAGATACCTAAAATGGCGCATGGAGCTAATGCTAGAATTGAATGAATGAGAATAAATTGTATTAGTACATATAGCTCCATCCAGCATGGAGCTAGCCGCTCTAGCTCCATGCTAGATGGAGCTAGCAAACTGTAATGACCCGGCCTCTCACCGGAGCCGTTATCTTACGTACTGTCCGCTATGGGGTGGGCTTCTGCCTACTTATCCCCTCATTACTTTCTGACGCGTCCCCCAAGATTCGAACCCAAGAACTCCATGAGGGGATAACTGGGCAGAAGCCCACCTCATAGCAGACAGTACGTAAGATAACGGCTCTAGTGAGAGGCCGGGTCGTTACACAAACCTAGCTCCATGCAAGATGGAGCTAGCCGCTAGCTCCAGCCTGAATGGAGCTAGTCGACCTAGATCCATCTTGGATGGAGCTAGCCAACCTAGCTCCATCTTGAATGGAGATAGCCATCATTAAATAGTAATTCCCACAACCCTAACCAGAAATTTCCTACTCAAAGACAGTATCACTAATTTGGTTAAGTGGAGAGCCCACATTAGTGTGGACTCCGAACAATGGGGAGTGGACTCCACACACTCCACATTTTACGGAATCTACCCTAAACGAATTGTTTGTTTGTTGATCAGTGTCACTTGGTCAATTTGTTTCACTTCCCAAATGCTTTGTGAAGTTATTTGCACAAGATATCTATTTATGATCAAAGCCTTGAAACTTAAAATATCAAGGAATAAATGACTACAATTTTTCTAATTCAGTGTCAATTCGCATCACTTTCATTCATTCAGCCCGCACAAGTCGAGACCTTGTGACCCAAAACGGCATGTCATCATTTTAAACGCATAGCTGACGTTTCTACGCATTTAGTGTTCAGTTCCACTGATTCAGCTGATTGCTGTTTTGGATACCTAAAATGGCGCATGGACGTTTTAATTGTATGACTGCCATTTTTCTAATTCAGTATTCAATTCGCATCACTTTCGTTCATTCAACCCCCACAAGTAGAGACATTTTGACCCAAAACGTCATATTGCCGTTTTAAACCCATAGCTGACGTTTCTAAGAATTTAGTGTTCAATTCTACTGATTCAGCTGATTGTTGTTTTGGATACCTAAAATGGCACATGGACGTTTTAATTGTATGACTACCATTTTTCTAATTTAGTGTTGAATTCACGTCACTTTCGTTTATTCAACTCCCACAAGTCGAGACTTTGTGATCCAAAACGGCATGTTGCCGTTTTAAACATATAACTGACGTTTTTACGAATTTAGTGTTCAGTTCTACTGATTCAGTTGATTGCTATTTTGGATACCTAAAATGGCGCATGGACGTTTTAATCGTATGACTGCCATTTTTCTAATTCAGTGTTCAATTCACATCACTTTCGTTCATTCAGCCCCCACAAGTCGAGACCTTGTGATCCAAAATGGCATGTTACTGTTTTAAACGTATAGCTGACGTTTCTACGAATTTAGTGTTCAGTTCTATTGATTCAGCTGATTGCTGTTTTGGATACCTAAAATGGCGCATGGACGTTTTAGTCATATGACTGCCATTTTTCTAATTCAGTGTTCAATTCACATCACTTTCGTTCATTCAGCCCCCACAAGTCGAGAACTTGTGACCCAAAATGACATGTTCCATTTTAAACGCATAGCTGACGTTTCTAGGAATTTAGTGTTCAGTTCTACTGATTCAGCTGATTGTTGTTTTGGATACTTAAAATGGTGCTTGGACGTTTTAATCGTATGATTGCCTTTTTTCTAATTCAGTGTCCAATTCACATCACTTTCGTTCATTCAGCCCCCACAAGTCGAGGTCTTTTGACCCAAAACGGCATGTTGCCGTTTAAACGCATAGCTGACATTGCCACAAATTTAGTGTTCAGTTCTACTGATTCAGCTGATTGCTGTTTTAGATACCGAAAATGGTGCATGTACATTTTAATCGTATGATTGCTATTTTTCTAATTTAGACATCGTAAAAAAATCCCCCTTTCGCTCCATTGTAACCACGCGTTGACGCGGTCCCCAATCCCTTTTCTCAATCTTCCTCATTCAAGTTTTCCTGTTAACGAATTTCGAAGCCTGAAGGCATCATTGTACTTGCAATACAGTGAGTTGACAAAGACTTGGTTTGGGGAAAGAAATGCAGAGACGAATCGGACGACCAGGACCAAGGCAACCAAATGCAGAGACGAACAGTTTGAGGAAAGAAATGCAGAGAGGAATGGTGAGGAACTGATTGGGGAAAGAAATGCAGATATGAACGATTTGGGGAAAGAGAGAAGATAGGGTTTTGGGGATTCAATTGATGTGAGAAAATGGGAACTTATGTGTTGTTGAATGAGGGTAGATTAGGTAGTTTAAAAATTATGATTTAAAATATTTATTTTCAAAATATAATTCTGGTCAAATGCTAAAATTCCAATTTACAGTCCAATATAAATTATATCTTTCATTTATGCTTATTTCGATTTTCGATCCTAAGATTCTTGACTCTTGTTTCTGTAAATATGGATCTCTACAAAAAAAAAAGGTAATCTTTCTCAATTTTTGTTATCATTCTTTTGATTTGAAGGAATTTATTCAGCTTAGTTTTGTTGTTTTCAGAATTACATTTGGTAATCGACTGAGACACCATAGATCTTTTAATTATCTTCATCGGAAAATATGGCGACTATGATCCAACTCCGGTACTCTCCACTTACTGGCCACTGTCGACATTTTACCAATTTCACCTCCAGATTTGCAGACAATACTTTCCCGAGCATCCTTTCCAGTGCTGGTTCTGTGATTTTTGAGGCATGAGGCGAACTTTACAAATTAGGCCCCTCAAAATTTTTTTCCTTTGAGATTTTTCTTGTATCTTAAGTAGGCTCTAACTTTGCGCATTCAATTTTGGACGTCAACAATCCCTATGTAGCCACGTCCATGGCCAACGTGATCTTTAACTAAAGTCTGTAAGTAGGGACGTAGCTAGGATTTCAATCTTACGGGGCGAAAATATGGGGGGTGGACCCCCTCCCAGGGGTTCGCCCCCAAAATTTTTTTTAACTAAGAGGATTAAAACCGAAAGAAATACGAAGCTATAGAAAATCAATAAAAAAAAATTTAATCAAATATTTAGGAACATATTTCAAAATCTCATATTGTAGAAGGTAAATAATAACAAAAAATCAAATATTTAGACACGCAAAAAAATTGAAATCAAATGAGATTACTAATAATACCCTAAAATATATTTTTAACAAAAAATATTTATTGAAAATTAAATATAATAATTATCGAAAAATGAAAGAAATATGAGTTAGAGAAAACAATGAAAAAATTCAAGAAAAAAGTAAATTTAATAATTTTCAAAAAATATTGTAATATGACATTGATACAAATAGTATTTTTTGGAATCATGTAATAGGTTTTCTCATCACTCAAGTGTATTTGATAATTTTTGTGATGCTAAATGTTGATATCAATTTTTTTCCATTAATGAATTTAAGAAGCAAATTTTTGTAATATGTACAGTTATCTAAATAGTAAATACACGAGTTATGAGCGTGTGTTTGAAAATTGAAACTCTTTCATATCACCGTTGAAAGTCTTAGACAAATTTGCCCTCAACACCGGATACATGAAAAGTAAGTTCAAGGGCATAACCGGAAAGTAAAAAAATTCTGAAATTGAACTGACACAAGGCAGGCTGTATGGTATTCTGTTATGCTAGGATAATGCAAGTATGACCGGCTTTTTCCCCCCACCTGGCCCCACAACTGTTGAAAAGTGGTGGAAAAAAAAGTAAAGAATTAAGTCCAAATTTGACGGCGAAAGTTTATATTCCCTGTGCTGGTAGTGGTGGTGGTGGGAGGAAATATGAGGAAATGACCTTCCAATTGTTGTGTAATTCCAAAATGACATTTAACAGCCAACAGTCGAATCTGGGCCGACTATCACTGAGCCACATCTAACAGTCGACCCAATATTTATTTATGTTTTTATTTTTATAATATAATATAATAAATAAATATTTATGTAATTAAATATTTTACATTTCATTAAAATTAATCTAATTACATAAATGATTTATGTAATTGAATATTAAATAAATATTTATATAATTAAATATTGTACTTAATTTAAGAAATCGAACATGAAATAAATATTTATAGAATTAAATATTTCACATAATCAAAAAAAATTTATAGAATTAAATAATTAATTTTAATTTGATAATTACTAATATCATTAAATAAATCATTTTAATTATTAATTTTTTTTATTTTAACATATTAGTAATTTCTTATTCTTTTCCGTTACATTTTATTAATAATTGAAAAAATCGAATATGAAATAAATATTTATAGAATTAAATAATTAATTTTAATTTGATAATTACTAATATCATTAAATAAATCATTTTAATTATTAAATTTTATATTTTAACATATTAGGAATTTCTTATTTTTTCCATTACATTTTATTAATAATTGAAAAAATCGAATATAAAATAAAAATTTATAGAATTAAATAATTAATTTTAACTTGATAATTGCTAATATCGTTAAATAAATCATTTTAATTATTAAATTTTATATTTTAACATATTAGTAATTTCTTATTTTTCCTTTACATTTTATTAATAATTGAAAAAATCGAATATGAAATAAAAATTTATAGAAATAAATAATTAATTTTAATTTGATAATTGCTAATATCATTAAATAGATCATTTTAATTATTAAATTTTATATTTTAACATATTAGTAATTTCTTATTTTTTTCGTTACATTTTATTAATAATTGAAAAAATCGAATATGAAATAAAAATTTATAGAATTAAATAATTAATTTTAATTTGATAATTGCTAATAATATTAAATAAATCATTTTAATTATAAAATTTTATATTTTAACATATTAGTAATTTCTTATTTTTTCCATTACATTTTATTAATAATTGAAAAAATCGAATTTGAAATAAAAATTTATAGAATTAAATAATTAATTTTAATTTGATAATTGCTAATAATATTAAATAAATCATTTTAATTATAAAATTTTATATTTTAACATATTAGTAATTTCTTATTTTTTCCGTTACATTTTATTAATAATTGAAAAAATCGAATTTGAAATAAAAATTTATAGAATTAAATAATTAATTTTAATTTGATAATTTCTAATATCATTAAATAAATCATTTTAATTATTAAATTTTATATTTTAACATATTAGTAATTTCTTATTTTTTCCGTTACATTTTATTAATAATTGAAAAAATCGAATATGAAATAAAAATTTATAGAATTAAATAATTAATTTTAATTTGATAATTGCTAATATCATTAAATAAATCATTTTAATTATTAAATTTTATATTTTAACATATTAGTAATTTCTTATTTTTTCCGTTACATTTTATTAATAATTGAAAAAATCGAATTTGAAATAAAAATTTATAGAATTAAATAATTAATTTTAATTTGATAATTGCTAATATCATTAAATAAATCATTTTAATTATAAAATTTTATATTCTAACATATTAGTAATTTCTTATTTTTTCCGTTACATTTTATTAATAATTGAAAAAATCAAATATGAAATAAATATTTATAGAATTAAATAATTAATTTTAATTTGATAATTACTAATATTATTAAATAAATCATTTTAATTATTAAATTTTATATTTTAAAATATTAGCAACTTCTAATTTTTTCCGTTAAATTTTATTAATAATTGAAGAAATTGAATATGAAATAAATATTTATAGAATTAAATATTTTACGTAATTGAAAAATATTTATATAATTAAATAATAAAATCGAATTTGATAATTACTGATGGAATCCGCAAATTCTTGTTTCCTTTTATTTTTTAATTTAATTATTTGTTTTGTGTAGTTGTTACAATTCGATTCACTTAATTTTCTGAGATTATACTAGTTTTTATTATCTTATGTTTGAAGTGCAGATGTTTAATGAGTTTTTTTTTCCAGCATGGAGTATCATTTAGAGCTGACATTGAGACAGATGCCGGGCAAGGCTACCTGGAACGGTAACCTTGGCAGTTACACAGCTGTGTTGGATTTGTTGGATGAGCAGCATGCAGATATGCTTCGACGTTCGTTTCTTTGGCACTTGTACGAGTTGAGAGATGTACAGTTCTCGGGGCAGATCCTCGATGCCCTACTGTGTCGGTTGCGTAGTCCAGTCAACGACGATGCCCTCCACTTCGAACTTGGGGGTAAGGTCGCCAGTTTCTCCATGTTCGATTTTGCTCTCCATTGGATTGAAGATTACGGGGGATGATGCAGCTCGTGCCGATACTCAGAGAGGCAGACTACACGATACTTACTTTGGGGGACATGGGTTAGTCCTGCTATCGAATATGATGGACGCAATCACGAGGTGTGACCATATGTTGGACAAACTGAAGCTCGGCTTGGTCTACATTTTTGAGAACGTGTTGCGATGTCACCATCGGAGGACTGGAATCGACCTATTCCATTTGTAGATCGTCGACGATCTTGATGTGTTCAACATATATCCGTGGGGCCGGAGATGTTTTGAGGACACGGTGCAGGTCTTCACCAGAACACACTCGAGGCGAAGGGGACCATGCGTAAATACGATGCGTAGGGATTGCCCATTGCCGTGCAGGTAAATGTTTAACATAATTTATTATAAAAAAATTGTTATTATATAAATATAATAATTGTATGTGTTGCAGATTTGGGCGTATGAGACTGTCCCCCTCCTAGGTACCCAGTTTGGGAGGCGAGGGGAGACACGCTGCCTTCAGATACATCATTAGTGAGTATCCCGAGCAGAGGGATGTCCGACTAGCAAGAAGCTATCTGCTTTTCTCGACGACCCTCAGGTTAGATAATATGATGACATGGTCAGTAACTGGTTAGATAAGTAGCTCCAAAATATGATGACGTGATCATTAACTAGTCAAAATGTTGGTATGCCAGTTTCAAGTCATAACGGAGTTGATGCCGTCGATGGAGGAGGAGGGTCGTGGATATGTGCGTGAATTGGCCGCTCCGCATGACGAAGTAGATCGGGATGAGGTACGCGAATTGAGTATAATTTTTTATTAAATATAACTAATTTTGAATCCGTTAGCCGATTTTCATTAAATATAACTATTTTTAATGTTCGAATTTGTATAGGAGCAGTCCAATAGATCGCAGCTCACCTCGACCGAGGGCATCACTGTCGCCTCCTCTGAGGGCACCACCGTCACCTCTGAGGGAATCACTGCCTCTGCCGAGGGCCTCACCGCCACCACCGTCGTAATTGAGGGCCTCACCGCCTCCGATGTCGTCACCGTCGGCATGGGCATCACCGCCTTCGATCATGTTGCATTTTACACCGTCTACTGATTTGTATGACCGCCGACAGCATTTATAGTGAGTCAGATGGACGAGATGCGCCGAGAGTTGGTGGAACACATTGGAGAGATGGCACGTGAGTTTAGGGGACGGGTCAATGATTTATCTAATGATGTTGGAGTTCTCCGTCGCCAGGTGGGAGATATTCAGGATGAGATTGTAGCCCTCCGAGGTGATATAAGAGGTGACGGTAGGGGTGACGGAAGGGGTGATGGAGGGGGTCATTTCTGGGCGGATGATGCTACGTTGGCTTCATTTCTTTTGTCCCCGGAGGAGGGGAGGATGGAAGCAGTTGCCTCAGAGGATGTAGCCCCGGATGGTGGTAGGACGGAGTGGATAGCCTGGGAGGAGGTCGTGGTGGTGGAGAGTCCGGAGGGTGGTAGGACAGAGGGGGTGGCCCCCGAGAGAGGTATGGAGGGGGTGACCCCGGATGAGGTCGTGGTGGTGGAGGACGAGCATACACCTGCGGGGAAAATGCATGCCATTGACGCCTGGAGGGGGTGGTCGGCAAGAGGGTCAGGTTGCCTTCCCAGTACGTCGTTTCTCCCTACACAGTTGAGGTAAAGAGGAGGACGTTCATCGACGGGACGTACCCCAATCTGTTTCGGGAGGTGGACGCAGCCAAATGGAAAGCGTTCGAGACGGAGTGGAGGATAATTAAGTCGGGGTAAGTATTTTAAAATTTCTATCAATAAAGAATGCTATGCTAACTCATATATATCTTTTTTAACATTTGTCTTATTTTTTTCAGACATTGCCGCATCGTCGGGGGGAGGACGATCAAAAATGCCTATAAATGGTTTCACGACATCACCACTTCGGGGACGTGGCTCGCCGACGATGTGAGTAAAATAGTCATATTGTTGTTTATTATGTAAATATTATTTTTTTTTATTTTATGAAATTAAAAACCCTCTATATTTTTTATTGGTGGTAGGGGTGGGTGCGGGTCGGTTCGGTTCGATTCGGTTCGGTTCGGTTCGGTTCGGTTATGTTCCGTTCGATTCCGTACTATAATTAAATTTTTTAATATTTAAAATAATACTACATAAATACACATGAAAGTAAATACTAATATTAATAACAATAAGTAGATACAAGTTCAATCTTAACTTTTACAAATTAACGTTCTAATTTAATAATATATAAATAATAAGTTGTCAAATACAAATACCAAAAAGTAAATATTACTAATAAAATTTCTATGATTCATATCAATAATTCACTTGCTTCAAACCTTCAAGTCTACATAAAAATGAAATATAAATAAGAAGTCATAAAGATAAAATATTTTAAAGTATTGATAATACTTACCAACTATTTAATGTAATCATCTGTTCCTTGACTTTTCATACTAACTAGTAAGAAACTATACAAGAAAAAATTGAAAAAACACAACTAACAAATATAAATAAACTCTAAATTGTTCAAATAATAAGATTTAATAAGAAAAAAATTATTAATTTGTTTAGAAAAAATAAAAGAAATTAATTTATCCAATATTAAAAAAAAATTCGTTTCTTATTCGGTTCTTGGTCTAGAACCAAGAATCGAACCAAACCATTCAGTTCTCGATTCGGATACCCGTTCGGGTATTTCATTTTAAAAAACCCGCTCGGTTCGGTTTGGTTTCGGTTCGGTTCGGTTCGGATATTTTGCCCAACCCTAATTGGTGGTGCCTGATGCAGCACATGATCTGGCCATTGTGAGATCGAGCTCGACGATATCCGCGATCATTCGACATGCCCGGTCGACTCATACTGAGCACTGAGTTTTTTGGTGCTGTTACCATTGAGCATCAGTCGCTGCAACGCATGGGTAGTGAGTACGTGCTTCCTGAATATATAGCTGAATGGGTCGTTGGGATGCTACCGACTCTCGGGGGAAAGGCATGGGAGGCTTGCATACATATATATGTTCCAGTGATCGTGAATCATCGTATTATTGCCGTCGAGATTGTTTTTGCTGACTCCACGATGTATGTGTACGACTCCGACCATTCATGTCTGACACAGAGCCAGCTCGAGCAGTTCTTGGAGCCGATTGCAGTGATCGTTTCGTTGATGGCTGCCCAAGCGGGTGTTATTGTTAATAACAGGCTAGCTATCGTGCGAGATTAGACGACGGCAAGACAGTTTCGATCGTAAGTATATATTTTTTGTTTTTAAATTGAAAACTTAGTTTTTATCTAACACGTTTTTGAACTAACACGTTTATTATTAAATTTATAGGGGCGATTGCGACATTTTTGTAATAAAGTACATCGAATTTTTAATTGTAGGACATAAGGTTGATGGAATCAACCAATCATGGATACAAATTTGGAAGAATAAATTGGTGGCAAATTTGTACGAATTTGAGTGTGGCCCGTAAATGTTGTACATTTATTTTTTGATTCATTTATTTGTACTTATAAATATCATTTATTTTCTGATTCATTTATTTATACTTGTAATATTGTACATTTAATTGTGTTCATTTATTTGTGTATGATTTATATAATTTATATAATTAAATATAATTTATCAAATTAGCAAATAAAGTTACACAATAATCAGTATCCAAATATTGTTCGTTAAACAACAATACCATTACATACAATATTAATTGTCATGTAGGGGAATCTGACTCGTACAAGTTTGGTGAGTATGGCCGACTGCTTTACATCTGCCGCAACGACGCGGTCGATGAAACTATCCAGTAGAGGGTATTCTAGAAGTTCGTGGACGCCCAGGGCCACGTGATTCAACTACTGGTGGGGACAAACTATTAAGCGGAAGAATGTTGTCAGGAACTTCCCACTCAGATTCGTTCGGTAGGGGAAATATAGTCTCAACATACGCAGCTCTCCAATATTCAGCCGTATAATAAGGAGAACATAATGTTCTCGCTGCAAAGCCTCTGTTTAAAGCTACCGCGACCGCATGCTCGCATGGAAAACTCTTCAACTGAAATCAAGCACAGGTACATATGTTGTCGGTCAGGTCCACAATGTATGCTACATGACGTGCACATTGTACGGAGAAACGGGACTCGTCCAGCGGTTCCACAATCAACCTCCTTGCATCCTCTGCCGCCTTGAACAGTTTATCTTCTTGAGCTGGGGCTAGCCAACTCAAGCAGTTCTGTGATTTCGTACGTCGTTCATGAAACCACTGCTGCAGCTTGGTACGGATGTTCTAGATCATTACGAGAATTGGCAACTCTCGATCCTTCTTGAACAGTGTATTCAGAGATTCCACATTGGTCGACGTCATCAAGTTGTACCGACGTCCTGAAAAACGTGATCGAGCCCAATGTTCTATCCCATTTTTGTAAGATAATCCCAAGCCGGGAACGACTTATTTCCTATCTCGATCATAAACTTATTACATTCCTCGACACTATAAGCTTCGGCCGCCTTCCTGGACAATGAAACGATGCCTTGGCTCCGGTATCTAGTCTTCAGATTACCCTGTATGTGCCACATGCAGTACCTGTGATGTGCCTCGGGGAAAACTTCGGCAATAGCATTTATTAGAGACTGACCCCGATCAGTTACGAAGGCAAGATCTTCGACTTCGTTGATCACTTCCCTGAGCTTCCTAAAGAACCAACGCATTGACAGATTATTCTCACTGTCGACTACGCCGAATGCAAGTAGGTAAATCTGGATGTTGGGATCTTGACATGTAGCAATAATCAGTTTTCCACCATATCTCGATTTCAGAGTTGTATCGTCGAATAAAATTACGGGTCGCATCGCATTTTTAAATCCTTTAGTGTATTGTCCAAGAGTCATGAAAAAATACTTAAAGCAATTCTCATTCTCTGTCTCAATGGAAAAAGTGGAACCGTGATTGGTTGTCGCCAAATTATGGCAGTACCTGGCCAATTTAGCATAACTATCTTCGGGCGAGCCCATTAGATCCTCAAACGCGCATTCTTTGGCCTTCCAAGCCTTATGGTAGCTCATGACCACTTCGTACTCTCGTCGAATGTCATTAATGATGTCTGATGGTTTGTAGATCGTGTGTGGGTCCT
Source organism: Fraxinus americana (assembly GCA_035079005.1). Classification (NCBI taxonomy): domain Eukaryota; kingdom Viridiplantae; phylum Streptophyta; class Magnoliopsida; order Lamiales; family Oleaceae; genus Fraxinus; species Fraxinus americana. The sequence continues at coordinate 27,674,883 of CM068726.1, read as the reverse complement.
GATACTTGTGCATTATCTGTCGACCAATAAACCATGACCGAGCTTGTCTGTGATTGTTTTGACGAATCCCCAATTCGCAAGTATGTTCCCGTGTATACTTGCGAACTACAAATGACTCATTCGTATCCATCTTAGTCGCTCGCAAAGACCAACGGCAACTGTCATCGATGCAAGCAATTGTCAACAAGGATTTGGTTGATTTCTTTACCTTGAACTCAAAATTGAATTTTTTTTGCTAGCTTGTGCAAAGCTTTCTGCAAATCTTTCTTCATTTCAAACAGTTACTGAATGTGAAAATCTTCATCATCGGGAACCACGCATGAAGAATTAGATGAAGGTCTGCTCGTTTCGGCCCCTGAGCTCCCACCCAACTCATGTCTCTGATGAGATAAAGTAATTAAATCCTCATTTGTAAATTCATTTACATTATCGCTGTCCTGAACTACCGATTGAATTATGTACGTCGGGGTGATGTCACGATGGGGAACAATTGTCTCGGGAATATTAGCGTCATCCTCGCGAGCTATCTCCACTGTATCCCAAAAATCATTTGCATTATCATCGGCTCCATCTGAATGTTCATTTCTACCTTCCGCGTCATCTTTCATCACTAAACTCATGTAAATCGGTGTCACTTGCGTTTTGTTCAACTCAAACAGATAATTCACTTCAATATCAGATGTAACCTTTAAACGTGAAATTGAATATGGAAAATTCTCTCTAAATTGATATCTCAGTACCATATTGTATAGAGATTGATCGACGTTCAGCTTGTTCTGTATGTCATGGTACAACTCCTTGTATGATGTAGTCTCTGTTATATGTGTTGCCATACTACCTTTTATATTGTTCGTCCATTTCCATTCCCATCGATTGTTTTCTTCCAATTCAAAATCACCAAAATGACAAACCAGGAGTATAATCATATATGTCAGACATAGAAACAAAGAATTTATAAACGGAATATTCAAAAAAATTCGAATTACAGTCCGAACAAAAATTATTAAAAATAAAACAGCCGAAAAATCGACTAACAGCCGAAAATTAATTTGTTCATAATGTTAGTGAATAAATTAAACTTAAGCTGTCAGTGTTAATGACCGAAAGTTCGTCAGCCGAATTTTTTGGCTGTTAACAGTCGTATTGTCGTCTGACGAATTGTCGTCTGTTACCAGCCTAATTTTTGTCTGTTAACAAAATCGACTGTTAACAGTCTTCACAGCCGACAATTTAATGTTGCCATTTACAGCCGAAATTTGTAAATAGAATCGAAAAACTAATGCAGATGAATTTTTTTTCTTTGATGCAGAAAAAAATTATACATCTGCTAAAATAGTTAGATCTGATCTAACCTATATCGATCTTAATTTATCAAGTAAAAACGTATGCACATTTAACGAAAACAAAATTAAACATATGTAAATATACTTATCGAATCGAAGTAGTTGACCAAAAATAATTTTTTCTTCAGTTATCGATATTTTTGAGATTTTCAGAGTCAAGAAGACAAGAGAGTTTTTATCTGTATTTGAGCAGATTTTGTAATTTTAAGCAGGGACAGTTTGATTTTTATTTATTAACTATAAGGATAGTATTGTCTTTTTAACACAAACATGTTTTGTAATTATTTTAGTCACTTAAGGGTGTTTTTTCTTTTTATTGCAAATGGGTTATTTTGGGATTATTGTCAATTGTAAAAGTTAAAGTGAAATTATGGTGCTTTGACTGCGTCATATTCACAAATACCCCTGGTGGTGGCGGTGATACTGGTGTTGGACAGGGCGGTGGTAGTGGTGGATATAGTGATAATGGAGGTTGGTATCATGGTGGTGACTCGGATTCTTTGGGGCTGTTGTGAATGGGTGGAGGTCGAGAGTTTTGGCTGATCCACAATTCCCTTTTAAGGTTCTTATGGAGGAGTTAGTTGGTGTTAGCTCTTGTGTTCTTGGCGATATGGCATCACGTCCCAATTTTGGTCTCAATGAGCTTGATTTTGTGTTTTCTACTCTTGTTGTTGGTTCAATTATGAATTTTGTTCTCATGTATCTCTTGGCTCCAACTATCTCTTCATCGAGCCAGAGTCTTCCTGCAATCTTCGCGAGTTCTCCTACGAGCCACATGTTCGAGCCAGGGGCTTATAGTCTTTTGAACAAGCTTGGTACATTTGTATACAAAGGGACTTTGTTCGCTGCCGTTGGATTTACTGCTGGGCTTTTTGGAACTGCTCTTTCCAACGGGTTGATAATGATGAGGAAGAAGATGGATTTGAATTTCAAGACACTGAATAAGCCTCCACCAACGGTTTTGAATGCTATTACTTGGTCGATTCACATGGGTCTCAGCAGTAATTTTAGATACCAGACTTTGAATGGGATTGAGTTTTTGCTAGCCAAGGGAGTTTCACCAGTGGTATTTAAGTCCTCGGTCGTGGTTTTAAGATGCTTGAACAATATTCTTGGAGGAATGTCATTTAAGATATTGGCGAGGTTGACGGGATCACAGAGTGTTGATCAAAATGAGGTAGGTACTATCGATGAAGGATCAGCCGAAGAGAAAGAGGAGCTGGTGGATGAGGCTGGTGAATTGCAAAGCGAGCCTACTTCCAAGTAATCTCCCTTTATTCTATCATTTAATCATTAATAAAAATAATATTTGCTTCTTCTTCTTCTTTTTTTTTAAATGAGGAACGACAGTATATGTTGTCATTATTTGATCCCTAACCTATCAATTCGCACTTGGGTTTGAATTCATGCATTGATAGGACATGACGATAATATGATCTCACCACGAGATTTTAAATTAATGTGAAAGACTTACATGAAGCATCATATTGATGTTATTTCTAACACTACATATAGAACTCTTATTGAAAGCCTAGTGTAGAAGCTTCCAGTTATGTTGGAGGCCAAGCAACGGGTTCGAGAACCTAAAATTTTATGGGAAATGTTGAGTGTGAGAATGCTAGTGTTTAAATGACATACTTAATTTAGGTAAAAACACGACTATATATAGAATTCTAATTGAAAAGCCAAGAGTGTAGAAGCTTCCAGTTATGTTGGGGGCCAAGCAATGGGGTTCTATAACCTAAAATTTTATGGGAAATGTGAGTGTGAGAATGCTAGTGTATAAATGACATATTTTAGGTAAAAAGATGAAAACACAGCCTAAAATGATGAAGTATTATTCTAAGTTTTAAAACACTAATGGGAATTTTGTCGAGGTAATATAGTACGAGGAATACCATCCTTAAACATCTATGTGATGTTAAAAACATTGGATATCACTTTTGAAGGGCAGTGCCATTCAGGTTTCTTCAAATGAAAGTGGACAGGACATAATAAACGTAAAATTACAGCAAGCATTTTCTTTAACCCGACGGCATTGTTAAAGTTTACAGGCTAAGAACCATATGGACAAATTTGAAGAATATGAAAAGAAATACAGACTTTTAAACAATCACTGTTTGAAAGAGTGCAACTGATCTATGATCATTATTGAACTGATCAACGAGGCTTGATGGTAGGGAAGCAACCACTAACAAGGTTACTTCCAGGGAGATTGTTGGAGACATGAGTATGAGTTTTAGAGTAGACTGAAGAAGGTGGAGCTGAGGCCGAGGGTGAGGATTCAGAAGTTATGGTATTTAAGTTTAACTCCAATGTAGTGTTGTCACATTCTGGAAGTGCTGAAGATATGTTTTCGAGCTCTCTCACCACTTCCAACATAGAAGGTCTATCCTTTGTTTCATCTTTGGAACACCTGATGGCCAATTGCATAAATTTCTTTATACAGTCTGAAGGATATGGCCACATACTCTCGTCTATGAGGGACAACATCGTTCCAAATTGACATGCTATGTTAACCTGTAAGTACATATTGTGGAAATTAATGAGATGATGTGATAAAAGACAAAGCAAGAACTTGAATGCTTGTAATGCGTGTTCACCCAAGTTAGAAATTCATAAATCTACTGTATGAACTTTCTCATTCATCCCATCAAGCAAGCATATGATCTTAAAAATGAATATAGACAACTTTATTATGAAATCCTCAATAGGGTTTATATGATAGCATAATGAAATCCAGAGATACCTCTCTCACAAGGTTCCTTCCATGAGATATAGGCTGCATCCCTGTTAAGAGTTCTAGAAATACTACACCAAGGCTATAAACATCGCTTTTCTCTGTTAACTTGTGGGTCAAAAAGTATTCTGGATCAAGATAACCCTGCATATAAGTAAAAACATTGTTTTAATACCAAAGGGATATGAAAACAGAATGCTAAAATAATTTTTGTTACCAGGACGGTAAGAGAAATTAATCAACCTAAATATGCAGCTTGAAAGTTTCATCGAGTAAATTTCTAAGATACAATTCCTCAAATAACTATGCTTGACACCCTCTGGCAATTATAGTCATCTTAAAATTACTTATGTACTGTACTTCTATTTGTTGTTAGGTCCAATGCTTGAGTCAAATTTTTAAGAGAATGATGTCCATGAAGAATATTAAAACTGTCTAAACAATTTATCGCTTGAACATCATTCCATCAATCTCGTAGTGATCCTCTTGAGTTGCTCTCTCAAGGGATCTCATTCAGTTAGAAACAAATTATTGTTTTTTGGTCAGTCCGAAGCTAGGTAAAGGAGGGTTTTAGTCGCTTCACATCTAGGATAAACTTTTTTGATGAAGTTATGACATGAAACCTAGTGCAGTGGCAAAAATAAAGTTCTTGTAGACAGCCCAATATTTACTGGGTACTAACCATTTTGTCTGTTCATTTTAATTTTTTTATGAAGTCCCTGAATGCATAGGTAGAGTTCATCTTACCGGTGTTCCTTTCACATTGGTGGAGATATGTGCTTCTGTAACTCCTTTTACATCTGATACTGGTGCAAGCCTCGAGATTCCAAAATCAGATACTTTAGCTGTCCACTTGGAGTCCAACAATATGTTGTTTGCCTTGATATCACGATGAATGATAGGGGGATCAGCTTCTGTATGGAGGTAAAGAATGCCTCTTGCCGAACCTAGTGCAATATGCAATCTTGTCGCAAAACTTAGAGGTGATCTATATCTAGCTGTTAACAAGAGCAAAATTTTTACTTGAAAACATAAATTTAGGGTCTAGATTCACCAAGAAATTGAGTAACTGAATAAACAATATCGAGTAGAAATACAGGCAATGAGTAGAATGGATCATTACCAGATAGGAGGTCATGTAATGAGCCATTTGGCATGAACTCATACACCAACATCTGTATGCACAAACAAGACGAGAGATAGAATAAACTAATATTAGATGAAGTTCATTTCCTGATCAACGTAAGTTCACTCCAAGTTCAATAACACTATAATCTGAATTTTTGTGAACTGAATGAACAAGTACTGATATACGGTAAGATATATTTGAGATTGAATTGTACCTGTTCCTCGTCCTCATCACAATATCCGACTAATGAAACCAGATTTTTGTGATGTAAACGAGACAACATTTCTATCTCGGTGTAGAACTCTTTGTCACCCTGCAAAGAACCTTGTTGCGCACGCTTTATAGCGACAACTGTGCCATCTGCTAAAGTACCTTTAAAGACCTTTCCGTATCCTCCTTCGCCAACTTGAGTAGCAATGCTAAATCTGCTTGTTGCTGCTTGCAACTCTTTAAAGCCGAATGCCTTCACTCCATCCATTATTATTGTAACTTTTCCGTCTAACAAACAAACATTGAAGTATGGATCGAAATCATGTCTAATGTAACTCAATAAATAAAAGAACTGTTAATGAGAATAATAAAGCGCGACACACATGATTTATCTTTCACAGCATTGAGTGGGAGCAGCTGATGCTTCTTTAAGAATAAAAGTACGACACCTAAAAGTACCATGCTGGCACAGACGATGGACCCCACCACAATTCCAGCCAAGGCGCCTTTGCTTATTCCTTTACCCTTTAAAGATGGGAGTGGCACTACAGTAACAAGAGTTTTCAATTCAATTCAATCCAACTTTAGAGCGAAGATTGCTTTAAATAGAGCAAGGATTGCTTTAACTGAGAGTATCAGTAAAAATTGGCTTACCGTACAAATAAGGTCCACTGACAGTAAAATTAAGCAGATCATAAGGGCCAAATGTATCATTCCCAGGTATAGCGAAGGTAGCAAATATGTCTGCAATCCGTTGAATCTCACTATTGTTAAATATATGAGAATCATTGGTTAACTGAGGGAAGAACTTCAAGAACATTCTTAGCCTTGGACCCTCTTCCCAAGCTAGTGAGTCAATGAAAAGCTGATAAGGATACAACTTAACATTTCCTGTTATGAACTCGTTGAATTGATCTCGGTATGGAGGAAAGTCGGATATGCTAGGACTTCTCAGCCGGAGTCCAACTCCAAAAGGTATTGCACAAAAGCATTTATCCGGTAATCCTGGGATATATTCGTAGGAAGTAGGACAAGAAGATGGACAAGTTAGCACTGGCTTGTTCACGACGGTGGCTGTATTTTCATCTCCGTTCTCAGACCCACAAAGAAGACCAATGTTCCTTTGAGTTGCATTTTGACAAACAGGATTTCCAAGAAGCCTGAAATTTCAACATTTGGGATTCATCAGAATGTCATATGATTATGTAACCATTGTTCTTCTGCTACTAACAAATTTGTTCCTGTTTCCATTTTTAGTTGCTTGAGGAACAGGGGAACTAATATAGGTAATAACTGATAATGATAATATATACAAATAGAGACTCACATTAATGTCACATTTGGAGGGACTTCCAGGACACCAGAAATATCCGAAAGGAGGTTGTCTTGAAAATTTCTGCAAAGTGATATTCCAGATCAAGTAAACTTAGATACCTTCGTCAGAAAAGCATAGATAGCGGGCATTTTTGTATACTGAAATAATTGCTCAAATTTGACAATTGAGAAGACGTGTTTTGTGCAGACAAAAAAAATGATGTTTTCAAAACTTACATTTCAAGTTTTGAGTCAGAAGTAAAAATTCTATCCTTCCAAATGGTAGATGGAACAGATCCGCTCAGCAAATTATTATTCAACCTCCTATGGAAAGAACCCCATTATTCTCAAGCACAAGACTAATGAGAAAAATCAACAATCTTGAGAACGGAAAAAAGTCTAAAAAGCTGCAATTCTTTACAGTTTCTGGAGATGAGGAAGTCCAGAGAAATTGGAGGGAATAGATCCGTTAAACTGATTCTTTGACAGATTACTGGAAAAATGTCATACAATGAAGCGATGCATTAGCATAAAGTGCTATAATATCTCAAAATGGCAGCATACAGAATGTTACTTACATGGTTGTGATATTCTCAGAAAGTCTGTTTACTGGTATGTTTCCAGTAAGTTGATTCTTGCTAAGATCTCTGTAACGGGAAGAAAACTATTATATTCAAGAACAAAACAGGCCAGGTTTATTTTTTTCCCATCAATGCAAGACTTGCACTGATGTCACGTCACATTGTGACTGATTTCTAAATGGACCTTATAGACGTACAAAAAGAGAAGGCTTCGTATGCCACTGAGATCAGGTACTTTTCCTTGCAGATTACAGTTCCTTAGACTCCTGCTTGAATGAAAATGAATTACTATTTTATGAATGCAAATATATTGTCATCTCTTCCTTCCATATACAAGTAAATACGTGATCATCAAAGTTTCAGGTCTAAAATAGAGTCAAATTTTATGACATGTGGCAAGTTGATGAGAAAAAAAGAAACGAAGATAAAGGACTTACAACTTTACGAGCTTGGACATGTTTCCATAAGTGTCGGGAATCACATTCCCCTCAAAGTTATTATTGTTAAGCTGACTGCAATACGTAGAGGAGGGCAAGGAGAAGCAATGGCAAATTATTAAAGACGAAAAGGATATATCTGATAGAATGACCAATCCTTGGACTGGAAAAAACTGAAAGTTTTAAAATCGGAACATACAGAATTGTCAAGCTCGGCATTTCTGAATATTCTGGTGGGAGATATCCTGTTAACTTGTTGTTATCCAATAGGCTGTCATAGTTCACATATTAAAGTGTAGAACATAACAACTATGGTGCACTGCACCTATTCAGAGTATTCACACTTTAGAGCCAAAACTAGTACATCATTTCAATTTAAAACATGAAACTTACAAGTGTTTAAGAAGAGGAAGGGCCGAAAGCTCAGGAGGAAGCTGCCCACTAAATGAATTGTTGTTCATGTGGCTGCATTTTGATATTGATGTTAAAATATGCCTAAATGTTCTATAACTATAAAGGCACTTTGTTCTAAGAAAAACTCACAAATGTTGAACTTTGGGCAAGTTTACAAATGATTTTGGGATTGATCCAGATAACTGGTTCAGGTCCAACTGAAATTTATTCAAGTTTGGGAGATAACCAAGTTCATCGGGTAACGGCCCCGATAGTTGATTTCCACTCAAAAGCCTGCAATATAGAACAAGAGTTGTTAAAGATTCTCATAGTGTAGCTGGGACTGGAGTAGTTGGTCTGCTAGGCTAAGAATTGCCGTCTAAAAGCTGTGACAATTCATTAGAAATGGAAGTTTTCTTCATAAGATCAAATAATGCTATTTATAGTCGCTCAATATCGTAGTCCGGGGTGAAGCCATCCCCTCGAAATAGGGGGGTCCTAGAGTTGAAGGTCCCCCGAATTTTTTTTTAAAACATTATCTGTTAAAATGAGGGAAGTTGGTACTTTATGATGGAAAAAGGAAACAAAGAAATACATTATTAACAAAAAAAATAAGAAACGTATAAAAGAAAGTACCAATCTTTAATTTAACAAAATCATACTTTATTACAAGTGTTCCTTTTGAGTTTAAGTTTTTGAATTGGTATGATTTAAGTTTTTTATTCCTTTGAAGACAAAATGGTAAATACAAAAAATAAAATTTTAAAATAAAAAAAAAATTGTCAAAAAATTGGGGGGGTCTGGGTCCCCCCTAGGACCACCCCTCCCTCCGCCCATGCCGTAGTCGCCTTACGTAACATACATGTGGCTGTTAATAATTTGATGCATGAGGCAATAAAAAAACTATCATATTAATGTATCAAATCGCTAACCGCCACATGTATGCCACGTAAGGTGACTACGGAAGTGAGCGACTGCTAATAGCGTTACTCCTTAAGATTTGTGTGATAGCATTTATTATAAGAGATGTAGAAATGAACTGAATAGAGTGTTGAAAAAGGACTCATGTAGCCAACCCCAAATTTTTAGAACAAGAGGCCTAGTTTGTTTTATCTCATCTAAAAGACTTCATAAAGCACCATACTATATACCAGTTTCTGTTACCTGTTGATTGGATAAAAAATTACATTATTCATCATTTAAAATCTTGAAAACCATTCAATAATCAAGGAATTCATTTAGCAGAGTCAAAGGTATCTAAAATCTTGACAATCTGCTTACAAGTGCTCGAGAGCAGTAATGGTGCCAATCTCCTTTGGAACGCTGCCACTGATATTGTTCCACATAAAGTCCCTGGCATCAAAGTGAAGAACCCTGATATCGAAAATCCCCCAATACATAATACAATAGAAGATATGCATATCTGGGGAGACTCACAATCTTTTCATATGAACTAGCTGACCAAGCTCAGGAGCTAATATACCAGAAAGGTTATAATGCATCAAGCGCCTGCATAATCAGGTGAAGGGAATAAGTTCTTTTTCAAAAGCACCATAAGCTTAATCACCAAGTCCTAGTTAATATTATGCAACTTGGGTGGACGATAAGAAGGTAGACAAACAAATAATCCTAGGAAACTGTTTTCCATCGGATGCAAATTGGTGAACTACTGCCATAATGTTCTAGGTAAAAGGAAGGTAAAACATTGGAAAGAAGCATTAAATAGTGAAGTGCGTACAATTCTTGAACATGCTTATAACCATCACTTTTGTTTGTGTAGCATATCACACCAGTCCAATTTGGGGCGCACGGGTCTTTCATCTTATCCCAATTTTCAAGATTTTTCCAGGGGTCAGTTAGTTGGCTACGAACTGCTAGTAAAGCGGAAACTGCAGTAGGCACAATGATAGATTGAAACTCACTTGTTATATCTACGGTATATATGTATGCAGGCAAGATTCTACAAGCATATAGAAAAAGAGGATTGATTAGTGAAGACAAGAATAGCAAACAGAAAACCTTCCAGGGGATCTGTGATTTGTCCATAAGCAAGTCGAGCAGACAAACACGATGAAAGAGCAAGAACTATTGCAATGAAATATACTGTTCTCCGATCCATCTGCAGGTCAAACAACAACAAGAAGATGCTAAAATGTCTATTCCAACTTCCAACATATATTCATAAACTGAGGAAGAAGTTGGTCCAAAGGAGTTTACAGACAAGAAGACACAACTAAGCGAGGCGAATGAAAGGGGGATTAACAGCTTCTCTAATGGACGATTAGTAAATGTATATACTAGCAACGGGGGATCAACAGCTTCTCTATTGGACAATTAGTAAATGTTTATACTGGCAATGGGGGGCTAGTGGGATGAATTTTTATCATTGTTATTGCTTCAATTAAATTAAACACAGGGACTCAAAAGAATGTTAAAGACAAACTTTAGATAAACAGAATGTTTTCAATGTCAAACAGCTTAAGCTTTCAGGTGAAAAATGAACGTGCGAAAAAATCAGGTTAGGAGAAGATAAGCCTGCTATCCCTAGAGTCACTTTTATCCATTTGATCAAAAGCCCTTACAAATGCGAAAAATGAGTCCGATCTGCACTTGATACACATGCGAGGCTTGTGTTGAAGACAAAGTTTAAATAAATAAATGTAATCTTTCCGCTTACGTTTGAACTTAGAAGTAGTCATAGGCCTTTGACCCAATCAAATTAATTTGTTAAATAGCTTCGTCAGTGAGGTTTTAAGTTTGAAATTAGTGATTGTTACTAATATGTTAATAAAAATTGGGTCCCCGCAAGTTGGAGTAGAAAACAACTTTGATAAGAGTTAATTGTTACTATATACATAAGGTGACATGAAAGGGAAGATAAATTCAGCATTAATTGTTAATATATATATATATATATATATATATATATATATATATATATATATATATATATACAAATGGGAGGGGGAAGACAAATTCGGCATTAATTGTCAATATAACATTGGACATTTTATACATGATGATTGGTCTAGGTTTGCTTATTGCTTCAACGAAGTAATGTCTGTCAGTTGGTAGATATTATTCTTTTTCTTTCATTTGTTTTTTGTTCCTTTCCGTAGTTGACAAACCAAGTATATTATGTTTGTATGTACCTATGTGTACCAATATGATTATTTACTGTGGAGGACTCGAACCCTGGGTGCTCCCAAAATTTTGCATAATTAAAGTCACACTTTAAAGATGACAACTCTTTTAAATAAACGAGTTTAATTAGATGGTGACACTTGGCTTGCTTTTGGTCGTTGGATGCTATTCTTGATGGTTCTATCGTTTAACCCGGGCTGCGTCTCTTCATTTGGCTGAAAACTCTGCATTTGGTTTTCGTTTTGAGAGAGAAAATAACCCTTTGATGGGTTCTTCATTCTGGTGCTTAACCTCATTTGAGGCTATAAATCTGGTAATACTTGTGTTATATTTGAAATCTGAGTGATTTGTGTGAAGGATTCTGAGTGATCTTTCTATTTAGTACAACTTCAGTTTAGGGTTTTGTGGTTTTGAGTGTTCTTGGTTAAATGAGCTTTTAATCTTTAGAGCGACTGAAAGATAAGTGTTCAGTGGAATATATTGTTGTAATATTGAATGATCTTGTATTTTCGTTGCCCTTTTTGGTTTTATAGTGCAATCGAGTTTTAATCTATTTTATATGGATGCTCAACATGAAAATAGGTGTTAAAAGGGTCACTGAACGAACCTCTAAGGCTTTGTCAAAAAATCATTATGGTCAATTTTTTAATTTCTATAAGTTTTACTTTCTGCCAATAGCATATATTTTAATAAAGAAATGTCCAAAATATTGAATAATTGAGTTCTATCTACGAATTGAGATAACCGATAGGTGAGCAGATATTTTAATGTATACGAAAATGAAACTAAAAATATTCTGTAAAAATTTAAAAGTCAAATATCATACTGACCTTAATTTGAATAATTTAACAATAACATCAATTCATAACAGGACTTTGTTAGCTAAGTGAAAAGCATACAACGGTTGAATATTTCGTAACATTTCATCTTTATTTATTTTTTAACTGGGTCGAGTCTATCTTCAACGTCTTTAAGGCCCTGTTTGATTGGCCAATCTTTTCCATGGAAAATGAAATTCAAATTCCATTTTCAACTTTTAGCTTGTTTGATACATTTTTTTCTATAGAATTCATTTTCTTGCTTTTGTCTCACACGTGCCACATTCCTTGGTTTTTCAGTTTTCTTTTTTTTTTTTTTTTTTGGACAATTGGAACAAATTCTATACCCAAAACAATTTCACTTTAATGGACTATATTCATGAAAAACGAAGCAAAACTGATATCAAACTTTCAACATTTTTCAGGTGGAAAATTATATCAATCAAACACAATTAAGTACAATTCGAGTAAAACAAATTCTAGACATTTCAATTTCCTGTAATTCATTTTATTTCCACCAAAATTCCACTTTTGCAATCAAATGGACCCTAAGTAATTTCGGAGATCATGCGCTGAATTTGAATTTTTTTTCTTGCAATGAGTTGGGCATAATGGTGATCATTCTTTAATAATAATTACGCAGAAATCAGACTAAAAACATGCTACAAATTTCATACACGGTATTCCGAAAGTGAGTTCAATTAACAAAATTAAAGCTTGTACATTCATTTATTCCAAAATCCTGAGATCTCATGTTAACAAAAACCATAAGGTTATGTATAACTCCTATGTAACTGCTGTTGGAGAAGAGAAAGCACGATCAAGAACTGTTGGTCAGGGAGTCATCTCAACCTCATCCTTGTACAAAAAATCGCTTACTTATTGCAAAGAAATTTCGTCAAGCACTCACTTCACTAGCTTCCTGCGAATCTGCATGGAGCACAAAGTTCAATCAAAACTGCAAAGGATAAAAAACTATGATTTAAGTTTCCATTTCTATTTGTGGGACATGTTTCTTTTAATGTTTTGGGGTGGTCGGATTGGGGAACTGGGCAGAACGGAGGGAAGAAGTAACTTGTCCCAGAGTAAAGAAAGGAAACTAGAAAACTAGGTGTCCTAGCGAACATTGAACAAAATTACTCCGTTCACTGATTTTGATTGTTTAAATACATCGTAGAAGCATAAATTCATACCTCAGGAAGTTTCTGCCGAAATACAACATCAAGTCGACCATTCAGTGTGTTCTCACATACAATGTTGAAATCAATGAAAATATTAAAAGCGGAAGCATATCTTGATCCGTGTATCTGATTGCTAGAAATATACGGGTTATGATCTTCTAATTGATACGTGGTTTCTTTTCTGCTCTGTTGATGGGGATGCAGATAGATGGAAAAACTTACTTTTTTAATTGGGAACCATGACCCCATGATATAATAACTGTATATGTAGTTATTATCTTTTGATTCTTTCAAATTGACCCCTCATTAGTTTAAAATAATAGTTCTGCTCTCTACACTTTAATTCCATGACATTTAATACCCTTTAGTCCAAAATCAGCTTTAATGGATCACTTTAGTGACCAATTTTTAAAAATAGTACCACAAATTTTAATGTAGATACATGCGTGACCCTATATGTTGGAATTTTTCAACAATCTCCTACTGGGCCATACATGTAATCTTACAAATGTGCACAACCTTATGAGCTCAAAATTTTGTTATCATTGTTATGGGTATTTCCAAACAATCTCATCCATCAATTATATAGATATAGGATCAAAGCGATTTTTTTCACATTTAGGGTGACTAAATCCATCAATGGTCACGTACACCCATACTACCAAATGACATAGATCAATCATGGGAGTGCTGCATGAAAATTACATATTATGTGATCCAAACATGTCTATTTCCAACTGATTCAACTTTATTTTTTAAGTGAGATCAATACTGAATATAATAATAGAGTGAAATGAACTGAATAGTCTTTCTACGCCATTCAAAATGCGCAGCGCAATGACAAAATTTTGTAGCCATATTTTATGGTTAGATGCTTCATAGCATGCTACAAACTTTGCTGCCATGGTAGAAGAAGCTATGAGTGTCTGCAAATGGCACTCTTCCAGGAAATAGCTCCTCCAGCTAGTAGATAGATATATCCTGATGTGGATCTCCTACTCTCTTGGCATCCAGTAAAATCAGAATCGAAGTACTCTATGATCTCTAACTGATCCGATTTGATATATGTGAACATGTAATCTTTTGTTCTCTTCAAATACCTCATAAACCTTATGGATGCTTTTCAATGATTCATCTCAGGGTTGCTCAAATATCTGCATAACATTCCAACAATGAATACTATGTCTGGACGTGTACAAACTTGAGCATGCATTAGACTCCCAACCGCTAGGGGTGGACACGGGTCGGTTCGGTTCGGTTCGGTTCAATTTCAGAAATTTTCGGGTATTTAGTAAATGGAACCGTCGGTTCTAAATATAATTTTGGAACCATTTGGGTTCGGTTCGGTTCGTTCGGTTCCGTACTATAATTAAATTTTTAACATTTAAAATAATACTACATAAATACACCTGAAAGTAGATACTAATATTAATAACAAAAGGTAGATATAAATACCAAGTTCAATCTTAACTTTTACAAATTAACGTAATCTAATTCAATAACATATAAATAATAAGTTGTCAAATACAAATACGAAAAAGTAAATATTACTAATAAAATTTCGATAATTCATATCAATAATTCATTTGCTTCAAACATTCAAGTCTATATAAAAATGAAATATAAATTAGAAGTAATAAAGATAAAATATTTTAAAGTATTGATAATACTTACCAACTATTTAATGTAATAATCAGTTGCTTGATTTTCCATACTAACTACTAAGAGACTATACAAGAAAAAATTGAAAAAACACAACTAACAAACATAAATAAACTCTAAATAGTTCAACTAATAAGATTTAATAAGAAAAAAATTATTAATTTATTTAGAAAAGATAAAAGAAATTGATTTATCCAATATAAAAAAAATTTCGGTTCTTATTCGGTTCTAGAGGTTCTTCGATTCTGGGTCTAGAACCTAGAACCGAGAACCAAACCAAACCATTCAGTTCTCGATTCAGATACTCGTTCGGGTATTTCATTTAAAAAAACCTGCTCGGTTCGGTTCGGTTCAGGTTCGGTTCGGACATTTTGCCCAGCCCTACCAACCGCTGATGCATAGGAAATCTTCTACATTTCCTTAACTTCAAGATCATTTTGCGGGCATTGTTTAAGACTAAATTTGTCTTCCTTAGCGACATGGGTGTCACCTGATTTATAGTCTTGCATGCCAAACCTCTTAAGTACTTATCGATTTAGCTCTTTTGTGAGAATCGAAGAATACCTCGAGAGCGATCTCGGTGTATTTGAATTCCTAATACAAAAGAGGCGTCACCAAGATCTTTCATTTCAAAATTCCTTGATAAAAATTTCTTGATTTCGTGCAACATGCCTATATCATTAGTGGCAAGCAGTATGTCATCAATATACAAAATTAGGAAAATATGCTTATTCCCACTGAACTTGTGATACACACAATCATTGACAGCATTCATCTCAAAATCAAATGAGATAATTACTTGATGAAATTTGTAGTATCATTGACGGAAAGCTTGCTTGAGCCCATAGATGAATTTCTTTAATTTGCAAACCATATTCTTCAGGTCTCCTGACACAAAGTTTTCTGGTTGCACCATATAGATCGTCTTATCAATGTCGTCATTGAGAAACATCGTCTTAACATCCATCTGATGTACGTCAAGGTCAAAGTGCCCAACAAGTGCTATAATTATCTTGAAAGAGTATTTCGTTGAAACTGAGAGAAAGTCTCTTTGAAATCAATTCTGGACGAATGAAAAATTGCGGTCCAAATTTGGGAAGAAAATAGAGAAAACTGTCGAAAATTTGCCAAGTGCGTTACTAGCTTGATGCTGGACTAACGCTCAAGCGACATGCTAGCAACGAGTTAGCGACAATGAATGGTGCGACATTTGGCAAGAGTTGTTGAGTTTGGGACGCGACACTTCATTCACAACCCCTCATCCTCTATATATAGGACTATTTGGACGTTCATTTGGCATCACATACCATATTTGAATTGAGCATTGTATAAAAACTCTTGCAAATCACTTCTAAATTCATTTAAAACATTTTTCTTCTTTGTAGAGAGAAACTCCGTCGAACGTTCGTTGTAACTTGTAGTTTGAAGTGCTTCTACTACAAGTTGAATCCGTTGTATCTTGGGAGACAAGTGCCGTGAAATGTTAGCACCGTTGCGGGACAATTTTGTTTTAAGGAAAGAGTGAAAATCACTTGCCTCGGATGTTCTTCTTCTTCTTCTTCTTCTTCTTCTTCTTCTTCTTCTTCTTCTTGGTTTTCATTTGAAGTTTACATACTACATTTTCAACCCATATTTATAGTATTTAATCACACTCATGCGGATTAAACTTTGCCTTTTATTTGTTCGATATATAACAAGCCTTTCACCTGCACTTATATTTAGCCTACGTTGCCAACATTTTCTTCGTGCAATGATTTATCGTAGGTTATCATTTTCAAGTAATAGAGACAATTCCTTTAATGTAATCAAAGGGCTGTCTGGGAACACTAAAATGCCTGGGAAAACTCCTTTTTGGACCGTTGCAGCCAGCAACGGTAAGAAAAATCATTTGAAATAACTGATTCACTAATTCTTCGTTAGGAACTAGATTCAACAAGGGAACACCAAGGAGACCTTTATTGTAGTTGGTACATAGTACTAATAAACAAGAAATTAGTGTATGGGTTCCAAACCAAAACACGACATAAATGAGGGTCCCAACATTATTAGTGAAGTCATTTTTGACTTACAACTCTACTCCCATGTCTAACTAAATATAAAAGAGTGAGTTAGGGTTACTGTTTACAAGCCGTGAGCCGAGCCGAGCCGAGCCAGATGGCTTATGGCTCGACTCGGCTCGGCTCGTTTTTTTTTTTTTTTTTTTTTTTACGTTTGATTCAGTATTTTAAGTTACAGATATTCGTCTTAAGCGATTTAAAATTCGTTGGAAATGTTGAAGTGCGGCCATGATAAATATATGATCGATAAATTTTAAATATCAAAAATTGAAGTGCGTCCATAATAAATATATGATCATAAATTTTAAATATCAAAATAATTTTACATTAATTGTGAAACGTAAAGTCGTGATTATTTATATTTCTTTTCAATCACAACCTCATTCTAATGTCCTTTTTTTGAACTTTAATTTTTTTACAATTTTTCGTTTGATTCGATATTTCACGATATGAATACCCATTTGGATCGATTTCAAATTTTTAAAAAAAACTTCAAATGCTATAATACTAAATATATTGTCGATTAAGTTAAAATATAAAAATGACTTTATAGCTTGGCCTGGCTAAGCATTTTTTTTTTTTAACTTTTGATTAGTTTTTTTTCAATTTATTTGGGTTTATTAGTTATTTTAACCTTTTTTTTTCGATTAAGTTAAAATATAAAAATGGCTTTTCGGCTCAGCTCGACTAACCTTTTTTTTATTACTTTTGTTTACTATTTACCAGCCAAATGACTTGACGACTAGACTCAGCTAAGTCTTTTTATTTTTTTTTACGTTTGATTCAATATTTTAAGTTAAAGATATTCGTTTTAAGCGATTTAAAATTTGTTGAAAATGTTGAAATGCAGCCATGATAAATATATGATCGATAAATTTTAAATATCAAAATAATTTTACATTAATTGTGAAACGTAACGTCGTGATTATTTATATTTCTTTTCAATCCCAACCTCATTCCAATGTCCTTTTTTTCGAACTTTACTTTCCTACAATTTTTCGTTTGATTCGATATTTCACGTTATGAATGTCCATTTGGGTCGATTTCAATTTTTTTAATAAATTTTAATAAAAGTAGATAAAATATGTGATTGAAAATTATAGATCAAAATATGTGGTTGAAATTGATTATTGACTTTGATTTAGATTAATATCTTGTTTTGACCGTACCAAACATGAGTTTAATTAACAATGGAAAACATTGTAAGTGGTTATTTGTATTTTTAACCCGAACAATCAATCCTTTGAGAAGAGCTTTATATGCATTTTTGTCCTCTGAAACACGCAGAAGCTCTTTATGTTGGAAATTCGAAATTGGTTGTGGCCAATTTAAGCGATTATTTAAGTGGAATTCGTTTTTTGGTAAATAAGAAATTAAGCCTAATAAACACGTGAAATTGTTGGAAAATTGTGTAGAATATTGTGGAATATTCTAGAAAAATGTGTAGATGAAAAGATGCGTCTTTTCACATGAAAGATCATGACCTTTGGAGATCATAACTTTTGATATGATTACTTTCCAATAATTATGAATCTTAATTTCAAGATATGTGTATCTGTGTCTTTTGACAAACCTTTTCAACTACTATATATATAGATTTCCCATGTGTTTGGATAGAGGACAATTCAATTGATAGTTCCATATCATTCCATTCTATATTTACAATTTAGGTTGCATAAAACACTTATATCAAAATCATGGTTATGGTAGAGAGGGAATTCCGTTCGAGTTTGTTGGTTTAAGCCATTTGGAGTGCTCCTATGGCTTGACGTTGTTGTTGTATTTTGGGAGATGATTGTTATAAACCGATAGCACCGATGTGGGGCAAATTCATCTTAAGGACAAAAAGTCAAACACTTGCGTCGGCCAATAGCATCACTTGCATCTCCTCTTTCTTCTTTTTGATTCATTCTAATTTAGTATTTTGATTTCAGAAAGTAATCAATATTCTTTTGATTTCATGCAAAGTTTGAAATAAAGAATGAAACAGATTGAATCCGTCGATACGTGTTCGACTTCAATAATTATTGCTTGTCTTCTCAAATTCCATTTTGGTAAGTTGAATTCTATTTTGATTTCATGAGCATAAAAATGTACGTATTGATTTGAAAATAATATGCACATTATCGGTGTAATATCTCCAGCACTTTACTCGCAGCATCTTTCATAGCACGGACCATATCATTTTGTGCTTGAAGAACTTTGATACGAGATGCATTTAGCTGTATGGAGTACTCACTGCATGGACAATAATGTTACTTTCATATCATAGCTTCAATCCAATTCAAATTCTAAAACTTCATGTCAAAATCCCTAGGATTGATAAATCGCTTACATCTTTTTACGAAC
This sequence comes from Fraxinus americana, assembly GCA_035079005.1. NCBI lineage: Eukaryota > Viridiplantae > Streptophyta > Magnoliopsida > Lamiales > Oleaceae > Fraxinus > Fraxinus americana. Next base: position 27,655,525 of record CM068726.1, on the reverse strand, counting down.
TTCCACCCGTTTGGTCTTATGCTCGTACTCTTGCGGGACCTTTTTCTTTTCGGCTTCAACCAGTTGCAATTTCTCATTGTTGAATTCCTACAAACAATGCGATATTTTCCCATGTCAATTGTAAGTTGATTATATTATATAGACGAAAAAAATTAATCGAAAAAAAAAACTTCCTCTACAAACAATGCGATATTTTCCCATGTCATTGGCTTTCTCTTCGGCTTCCTGTCGAATGAATCTCACAATCTGCTATCTCTGCTTTGATACATCAGCGTCACTCATTTTCTTTTATTCGTTTATCAAATATTTCTTACGAATTGATTGCTCGGACACCAAAAGCAAAATTTGCAATGTGCAGTAATATAATTAATGTGCAAATTGAACAAGATGATGAACACAAGAATATTCGTTAAGGGAGTTTCTGATCGATTTTATCGGGAACCGAATTTTCGGCCAAAGTGATGAAGTGCATAAAGAGTTAGAATTTATGATGAAATGGAATCGAAAGGCAAAATAATGATTTCATGATAACTTTGAGTTTGTCCGTTTTTTCCTAATTAATAGTCTAATTTGAGTGGAAACGGGCCAAGGATCACAACTTATCGCCTTTGGCCATGACGTACATCGGATTTCGGACAGATTCCATCGTTTAAGCTCTCGATTACGCGTTTTTGCCGTTTATGGTAATTTTTATTTTGGTAATATCTCATTCAATAAAATTCGGATTTTGATTCCATTTGTTGGAGGACGATCCTGAATATTAGGAGTTTCCATTTAAGTTAAAATCTTGAATTTGTCCATTTATGGAAAAATATCATTTTTTTTATTTTTATTATTATTTTCCGAAATTTGCTAGGATTTTGTTATTTAAACCATTGTAAGCCCTTTGAGGCAGACATTATTGAATTGAATAAGAATTTTCGTGAGTTTATCTCATATTTGTGAGGTTGTTCATCTTTCCTCTGATCTTCTGCTACGTCAGTTGGTATCAGGGCCGAAGTCGTTCTTTCACCATGTCGCCAAGGAGACGTCCAGAAGTTTGTGAAATCCCAGTAGAAGAGGTACATAGACGTGATGAAATCACACAACTGCGTCAACAAGTGGAGTTGTTGACACAGCAATTTGTTGCACTCATGCCGCAACATCATGCGCCGGTGGCCCCGCCGGTTGAGGATTTTGATGATGAGAATGTTGACCTATGATTCAATATAACTCCACTTGTTTTGATTATAATAAACATTCTTGTATTTTTTAACAAATTTCGTTTCTTGAGTTTCTTTCATGTATAAATTGTCTCAATCATTCGAAGGACTCAAATCGTCATCCGTTGCAAATCACTCGGAAGTGATTCGAAGAAACCAAGACTTTTGAAGAATAGAAGTTTAGAAGATATCTTTATCGACTCTTCAAAATTATATGTAAAGGTATAACTTGTCAATTTTTAGCAAGTATAAAGCTCAAAGTTATTTTTTATACATCTCATAACTTGCATAAAATCTTCTCGAAATGAAATTGATTTTGGAAAATAGAATTTGTAGCTTAAATTTTTGAAATCCAAAACCTGATCATTTCGGTCTACCAAAATAGTTCGGTCGACCGAAACCTTTCAGTCGACCGAAAGGTACTTGACCGAAATTTGAATTTTGATTGCTGAAACTCCAACGGTTGAAAAATCTCACAACGGCTATTTTTGGGAGTTCAGTCGACCGAACCCTATCAACCGAAAGTCCCTGCACTTCAAGTTTTGCTCTATAAATACATCTCTCTTTTCCATTCTAAAAACACAACTTTCAAGAAATTTTTGAGAGCCTTTATATTGAGAAATCATTGAGTTTACTTGAGCTTTTATCTAATTTATTTATTCAAAGAATCTTTTTGTTTGTTTGAAAATTTATTATTCATCTATTTAATCAAAGATTCTACTTGAGCAAAGAAGCTTTCATCTCTTCTACTATCTCATTCTTGACTAAAGCCTATTTCTTTGCCAACACTTATTTAAGTGCAAATCTCTCTCTATACTTAATTTTGCATTATTTGTGAAGAGAGATTTATTGATTGAAATCTTTGGTACATTGATCCTCACTATTGTATTAGTTATCATTCATCAAAGTTTTGCAACATAAAATACTTGAGCTTAAACATTTGCTATTGATTGAAGTGTTATCCTAAACTCTCTAAACACTTGACTTGATTATATCATTTGTCAAGAAAGTTCTGTCAATTGTAAAATTATCATTTATACTTTGGTGGTTTCGAGAGCCTTGTGAAAATTCGATTGTTGTTAAGGATAGGTGTTCCTTGTTATAACTCACCTAAGGATAAGTACTTCTTATTGTAAGTCACTTAAGGATAGGTACTCCTTATTTGTAAGTTATCATTATAGTGCATTTGACCTTGCTCGTGACGGAGAGCTTGGTAACGGGGGACGTAGATCATTGCCTTGGATCGAACCTCCATAACATATCGTTTGCTTTCTCTATCTCTTTTATTTAACGCATTTACTTTGCACTAATTCTTATTATTTTATTTATGCGTTTATTTGTGTCTAGAACATTTGCGTATTCACTACATTAGAGTCTTGAGTAATGAACGAAAAAGTTCCAATAACCAATTCACCCCCGCTAACAATTGGTATCAGAGCCTAAGTGCACATTTTTAAGATTTCACTATCTTGTGTTATGGCTAATCTTAATATTGAGGGGCATTCTACAAATCGTCCTCCTTTGTTTGATGGTACACATTATAACTATTGGAAAACTAGAATGATGATTTATATCCGATCAATTGATTATAATGTTTGGGAGGTTATTGAATTTGGTCCCCATGAGCTTACTAAGGTTATTAAAGTTGATGGAAATCCGGACCAAATTATTCTCAAACCTAGAGAAGAATATGATGAGGATGACAAAAGAAAATTGTCTTTAAATGCAAAAGCCAAAAATCTTCTTTATTGCGCTTTAAACATAACTGAATTTAATCGTATTAGCACATGTGATTCCGCATATGATATTTGGCATGCATTAGAAATAACACACATGGAAACAAATAAAGTAAAAGAAACTAAGATAAATCTCTTGTTTAAAAACTTCGAAAACTTCTTTATGAAACAAGATGAACCCATTGCTAGCATTATTACTCGATTCACCGATATTGTTAATAGTCTTAAAGGTTTTGATCGAAAATTTACTAACGGTGAACTTGTGAGCAAAATTCTTAGATCTCTTTCGGAAGATTGGAATTCATTGAGGATGTTGATAGAAAACATCAAAGATGTCAACACTTATCCTTTGGAAGAGCTCTATGGAACCTTGATGACCTATGAGCTAAATCATGTCGAAATAAAGGAGAAATCAAGAAGAGCAAAAGAGGAAGAAAAGAAGGAATCTCCTAGAAGGCAAATAGCTTTGAAATCATCAAATGATGAAGAGACCTCAAACAAGAGTGATGAGGAACTTGATGATCTTGTTCTCCTTGTCAAGAAGTGGAGAGGCTTTCGCAACAACCGTCGATTTCAAAAGGGAGAAGACAAAGGTGAGGAGAAGAACAAGAAGATTGTATGATATGATTGTGATAAATCGGGTCACAAAAGCAACGAGTGTCCAAACAAGAGAAAGTTCTTCAAAAAGAAGGCTCTACAAGTCACTTGGGATGATAGCGATGATGAGTAAGAAGAAGATGAAAGTCAAGATGAAGTTGTAAACATGTGCTTCATGGCCATGGAGGATGAGATAAACACAAATAACTCTCCTTCATATGATGAATTATCTACCTTATATGATGAAATTATTGGTGTGTTTGAAAAACTTGCTCTCAAACACTCTACTCTCAAAAGCAACATATTTTGTTACAAAATGAGACCAAAAAGCTTTTAGAAACTCAAAAGGTCTTTGAAAAGCAAAATGATGATCATGAACTTCTAATCAAAGAAAATGTTTCCCTAAAAGAAAATATCCTTGATTTAACCAACATTGTGCACAAATTCACACAAGGAAAGAAAAACTTTGAGGTGATGCTTGGGAAACAAAAATGTATCTTTGATAGAAGTGGCATTGGATACATACCCTCTCTAAAACAAAAATCTCTTGAAAATATGTTTGTCAAAGCCTCTAACATCACATGTAGTTTTTGTAACAATTTTGGACATGTAGCTTTCAATTGCTTAATAAAAAAGAAGTTACATTTCAAAAGAATAGGTGGGTTCAAGGGTCCACTAGCACTAACTATCAAGGACCCAAAGTTAAATGGGTACCAAGATCAAAATTTGAATCAACTCTTGTAGGTACCTCCAAAGATAAAAAACAATTGGCTCTTGGATAGTGGTTGCTCAAAATACATGACCGGAGACAAAACATTATTATCAAGTTTTAAAAGGAAAGATGGAGGTTATGTCACATTTGGAGATAATTCCAAAGGGAAAATCATGGGCGTCGAAAATATCGGTAATCCTTCATCTCCATCCATAGAAAATGTTTTGTTAGTAGATAATCTCAAACATAATTTTCTAAATATTAGTCAATTATGTGATAAAGGTTATCATATCAAATTTGATTCTTCGAAATGTCTTATTAAGTATGCTACATCAAAAGAGGTATTGTTCATGGGTAGCTGAGGTAAAGATGTTTATATCATCAATACTGAATTTGAAAAAGAATTAAAATGTTTGACAAGTTTTGAAGATAATACTTGGTTGTGGTATAGAAGATTAGGTCATGTTAGTGTGAACCTAATTTCAAGAATCTCAAAAAATTGTTTTGTTAAAGGTTTACCAAATTTAAAATTTGAAAAGGATAAAATTTGTGATGCTTGTCAATTTGGAAAACAAACTAGAACCTCTTTCAAAACCAAGCAATTCTCTTCAACTACAAAACCTTTACAACTTCTTCACATGGATCTTTTTGGACCTTCTAAAACCGCAAGTTTAAGTGGCAAGCATTATGCATTCGTTATCGTTGATGACTTCTTAAGATTCATTTGGGTTTTGTTTCTGAATTTGAAAAATGAAGGTTTAAATGTATTTAAAATTTTTTGTAAAAAGGTTCAAAATGAAAATGAATATTCTATCACTACCATTAGAAGTGACCATGGTGGAGAATTTGATAATATTGCTTTTGATGATTTTTGTAAAGAAAATGGATATGAACATCATTTTTCGGCTCCTAGAACTCCTCAACAAAATGGTGTAGTAGAACGAAAGAATCGTACATTGCAAGAAATGGCTAGGACCATGCTAAATTAAAACAATTTACCCAAATATTTTTGGGCCGAAGCCATTAACACCGTTTGTTACATTATGAATAGAGTTTTAGTTAGTCGAAAGAACACCAAAACTCCATATGAGCTTTGGAAAAATAGAGTTCCTAACATTAGTCATTTCAAAGTTTTTGGTTGCAAATGATTTATACTTAGTACAAAAGAAAATTTAGGAAAATTTGATTCAAAATCTGATGTTGGAGTCTTTCTTGGATATTCACCTACTAGTAAAGCTTATAGAGTTTTCAACGAAAGAACTTTAGTAGTTGAAGAATCCATGCATATTACTTTTGATGAAACTAATTCTCTTGATCAAGAGAAAGATATTAATGTAGGTTTGGAAACCCCTTTTGAGCAAATAAACACTCAAGATCAACATAAAGAAGATCCCAAGGAAGTTGAAGACAAAAATTTGGAAGAACAAATTCCTCAACAAGAAAAAGAAGAAACTTCAAAGAATCAAGATGATCAAATACTCCCTATTGAATGAAAGTTTGTTCCTTCACATCCAAAAGAACTCATCATCGGTGATCCTTCCAAAGGTGTAAGTACTAGACACTCAACCAAAAGCTTTCTAAATAATTGTGCTTTCATTTCTCAAATTGAACCAAAAAATTTCAAAGAAGCCGAATTTGATGAGTTTTGGATTCTTGCAATGCAAGAAGAATTAAACCAATTTGAAAGGAATCATGTTTGGGATTTGGTTGATAGACCAAATAATCAAACCGTTATTGGTACAAAATAGATTTTTCGAAATAAACGAGATGAAAATGGTATTGTGGTACGTAACAAAGCTAGATTAGTGGCTCAAGGTTAGAATCAAGAAGAAGGTATAGATTTCGAAGAAACTTTTGTACCGGTCGCTGGATTAGAGTTTATCCGCATGCTTCTCTCTTTTGTTTGCTACAAAGGTTTTACTCTCTATCAAATGGACGTAAAGAGTGCATTTTTAAACGGCTTCATTCAAGAAGAGGTTTATGTTGAACAACCTCTCGGTTTCAAAAATTACAAATTTCCGGAAAAAAGTATTTAAACTTCAAAAAGCTCTATATGGTTTGAAGCAAGCTCCTAGAGCTTGGTATGAAAGATTGAGTAAATTTCTTATCTCAAATGGTTTTCAAATAGGAAATCCAGATACTACACTCTTTATCAAAACCAAAAAGGATGACATGATTATTGTACAAATTTATGTTGATGATATCATTTTTGGTGCAACTAATATTTCCTTTTGTGAAGAATTTTCTAAATGTATGAGCAATGAATTTGAAATGAGCATGATGGGAGAATTGAAGTTTTTTCTTGGACTTCAAATCAAACAAACCAATGAAGGCATCTTCATTAGTCGAACAAAAATACATTATAGACATGCTCAAGAAGTTCAATTTTGAAGACTTGAAACCAATGAATACTCCAATGAGTACATCAATCAAACTGGATAAAGATTAGAACGACACTTCAATTGACATAACAAAATATCGAGGTATGATCGGCTCTCTTCTCTATTTAACCGCTAGTAGACCCGATATCTGTTTAGTGTTTGCTTATGTGCTAGATTTCAATCCAATCCTAAAGAATCTCATGTAAGTGCCGTAAAACGAATTTTTAGATATTTATGTGGCACTAGAACTTTAGGCCTTTGGTATCCAAAAGGCACACACATTGACCTCATTAACTATCGGACACCGATTGGACGGGATGCACTATTGATCGAAAAAGCACAAGTGGAACTTGTCACTTTCTAGGCTTTGCCCTTGTGTCATGGTTTAGCAAGAAACAAAATTCCGTTGCACTATCTACCGTGGAAGCCGAATACATTTCGGCCTCTAGTTGCTGTGCTCAAGTTTTATGGATGAAACAAACCCTTGGCGATTATCACTTAACTTTTGAAAATACCCCTATTATGTGTGATAACACTAGTGCTATAAATTTGTCAAAAAATCCCATTTTGCACTCCCGCACGAAACATATTGAAATTCGACATCATTTTCTTCGAGATCATGTGCAAAAATGTGATATTTATTTGGATTTTGTTAGTACTGAAAAACAATTGGCTGACATCCTCACTAAACCTCTAACTCACGATCGATTCTCTTACATTCGTAGAGGCTTAGGTATCACAGATGAAACTGACATTTGTGGCTAAAAGTGTATCATATGCATGACTATGGGTGAAAATATGCATGATTATGGTTTAAAAAAAAAATATTGCATGTTTCGATCGACCAAAGTATTTCGGTCCACCGAAAGTGGGTCTTTCGGTCGACCAGTGATCAACCAAACGTTGGTATTTTGTTCGACCAATGATCGACTGAAGTTACACTTTCGGTCCACCAGCAATCAACCAAAAACTACTGCAGCCTCGCTTAAAATTTCTTCTGCAGAGTTTCGGTCGATCGAAACATTTTGGTCGACCGAAATGACGCTTTTCAGCTTTTTAAAACCCACTTCTTCTTCCCCAAAACCAACCCTTCAAAACCCTAACTCTTGACTTTCTCCTCTCCCTCTCCACAAAAACCTCAAACTCTACTAATTTCAATCACAATTCTACACAAAATTGAAAAACCCATTACCAAGTAACATCAATTCTTGCAAATTTTCATCAAATTGTTTCCAAAACCGTGAAAATTTTGGATTTGGGTCAAACTTGAGATTTCTTCATTTCTTTTGAAAAATCTCAAATCTCACTTCTACTCCTTTGAAAACACTTCCACCATCAAGTGTTTGCTATTTATTCATTTCTAAACGTACCTCTCACCATTGGACGCCAATCATGCTGCCAAAGAAGAAGTCGAAGAAAGGAGAATCAAGTTCGTCCATTGCCGGAAGTGACAGACCCATGCCCAACCGATTCACCGACCATCCCATTCTTCACGGTAAGACTATTGACTCCTTTGAATTTTCCCTTAAAGCTCCATCACTTAGAATTGAACAACTCTTTGAAAATGTGGGGTGGAAAAATATCATTTCAATCTCCGAATGTGTATATCCAACTCTTATTCGAGATTCTTTCGTAGTGCCACTTTTCACTCTCACTACATTGTTTGCATGCTCAAGGATAAACGTATTACATTAGATAGAGCTACACTTAGACAAATCCTTAAGCTCGATGCTTGTGAAAACCGTGCCTATAAGCAACATTTCCCAATTGATTTTGATGGATATAACGAACTTAAGGCATGTTGTCGTGTCACAGACCGACCATTAACCACTACTATGACTTTAACCTTGAATCACCTCACTATTCCATGCAAGATTCTTCATCGAGCAATTGCTCACATTATTGTACCTCGTAGTGGCCATTTTGAGGAAGTCCATCATCTAGACCTCTTTCATCAACTCCATTCTCGTAGGGTGAAAATTGGATTTCTCACACATTTTCTTACAACACATTATGTATGTTAATTCATCACCTCGAGCTTTAGGCTTACCCTATGGTATGATTTTCACCAAAATTTTCCAACACTTTGAGGTGCCTTTAGAAACGAACTTGTTATTCATCCTAAACACACCGACGTTATTAACTTTCTCACTCTTAAGCGTATGAAAATTATTCAAGATCAAGGGCAATGGATTTCTCAGTTGGGTTACTCTTTTCCACAGTGATGTCCACGTCCTTCTCCTTGTCTTGTTCTGATGATGTAGGAACTTTATTTACTGAGGTTTCCACTTCCTTGTCATTCCTCAATATAATTGCACTTGTATTCTCCCTTGGATTTACCACTGTTTCAGATGGTAGCTTTCCTGAACTTTATGATTCCAGCCGACTGACTGCGCTAGCCATTTGACCCTTTTGATTCTCCAAACATTGAATGCTAGCCTTGGTCTCCTGTTGAAATTGTAAAGTGTTAGTTGCAAGAGATTTAACAATATCTTCTAAAGACATTTCAGAGTTAGAAGATTGGCCATGTTGTTGTCTAGGTGGGTATGGATGCCTATATTGTTGAAAGTCTGGGCGATTTTAAGCAACATGTTGATTTGATTGTGAACTTCCATAGCTAAGATTGGGATGATCCCTCCATCCTGGGTTGTATGCCTTCGAAAAAGGATCATAATTCCTTTGTGGTTGTCCAGGGAAGCCACCCGCTGCATTAACTTGTTCTGTGGATTCTTCTTGAAGAGTTGGGCATGCATTAGTTGGATGTCCCATTACTGAACAAATTCCGCAAACCTTCGCTATCTGCACATTATCTTTGACCATTTGATGAACAAGAGTAGTTAAATTCGCTATTTGTTGTTCAATGGATGAGACATTTACCTCATTAACTTGTCTAGAAGGGGGATTAAATCTAGTGCCAAATTGTTGAGAATTGGCTGCCATGTTTGCAATTAAATTCCTCTCTCCTTCGGGAGTTTTATCAACCAATGTTTCTCCACTTGCGGCGTCAATCATGCTCATTTATGTGGGTTGAAGACCTTCATAGAAGTATTGGATGAGAAGTTGCTCACTGATCTGATGATGGGAACAATTTGCACACATTTTCTTGAACCGTTCCCAATACTCATGTAGAGATTCCCTATGATCTTGTCCGACACCACAAATTTCTTTCCTAATATTTGCTGCCCTCGAAACTGGAAAGCATTTCTCCAAAAGCAACCTCTGCATTCCATCCCATGTGGTAATGCTTCCCGATGGTAGATAATAGAGCCAATCCTTAGCCAAATCCTTCAAAGAAAATGGAAATGCTCTCATCTTAATCTGTTCTTTAGTAATTCCCGTAGGTTTCATACTCATGCAGACCACATGAAACTCTTTCAGATGTTTATGAGGATCTTCATCTACAAGACCATGAAAAGTGGGCAAAAGATGTATTAGTCCCGATTTAATCTCAAATGTAATAGTGGCATCTAAAATGGGAAAAGTTATGCATAAAGGTTGTTGATTCAATGTAGGTGCTGTAAGCTCCTTCAAAGTCCTATTTTCGGCCATGGTTCCTTCTCATTCAAATTTAAAATCACTTGCAAATAGGATATTGGGATTGAGATTGCTTTCTTCAAGATTCTGTCGAATGTCACTCCTTAACCTGCGCAAAGTTCTCTCAATTTTTGGATCGTACTGCAAATCACTTTGATTAGAAGGACGAGTTGTGGACATAAACAAAAAGAACAAATGAAAAATAAATTAAGAGAAAGCTAGATTAAGAAAGACAAAATAAATTTCTATGCTAAAATTCCTGAAAATAATAAAAGTCTAAAAATCCTAGAAAATTACGATTTTTGTTTTCAAAAACGAAACAAATAACTAAAGAAGTACAAAAATAAATTAGCACAGCTCCCGACAACGACGGCAAAATTAGGTATGCTATCGTAGACACCCAAAAATAGTCCTTAAACCTCTAAAACTAATGTAGTAATGGAAGTAAGGGTCGATCCCACGAAGAGTGTGCAATTCAACAATTTATGCTTCGTATAACGATCGGGAGGTTTTGTTTATAACGAAATCAATCTTATAACAAATAACAATATAAATTAACGAGTTGTATTAAATCAATAAAAAGTGTCTTGATCAAAGTCAACTTCCACCATTGGAGATTTATAACCATTCATCAATCTACAAAGAATAATCAATCCACATTCACAATATTTATCGTTGAAATAAATTCCTGTTTCTCCTTAATTTTAGTTAATCAGAAATCAGCGTTCTAATTAACCCTAGTTATCAAATAATCTCAAATCAGTGCTAAAGATTCAATTTAGTAACAGTTTTAAACAATAGAGAAATCGATGAACTAGATAATACAAGCACCGGCGGTTGCATTCAATCTATTTAAACATTCTTCTTAAGATTCAATAACATCTATCGCAGAAAATTATCAAATCATAATGTTTCACAAGTTAAATGATTCAAACAATTACGAATTTGATATTTAACTTAGCTATAGATTGTAATATATGAAAAACTAATACATCTCTTAGCAATCAAACATGACAATCATAAAATTATGCATGGAAGAATATTCAATACTGAAAATATAAATTAAACAATGAAAATAAGTGGATCTCATCGTTATAATATGTTCCAAGGCTTCGGTATCCTTCAATCAAGCACCAAGAGTTAGTTACACATGATAGATCTATGAAAAATAGAGAGAAAATAGGTTGGAGGCGTTCTGATCTGTGTTGGTGTGTTTTTAGGGTTGAAAAGTCGTGCAAGAAGTGTTGTCAAAGGAGTTTGAGTCAATTTAGGAAACCTAAGATTCAGTATCAGGGAACAACCATGCGATCGCAAGGTATTAAGTTATGCTATCGCAAGGAACAAATGAATTCAACCCTCAGACTCTCGATGATGGTCTGTACGATCGCGCGGAATTAAAGCAATGCGATTGCAAGGCTTTACGAAACTTCCTCCAGACAGTGTTCAATATCTTGGCCATAACATTCTCTCTCGATGTTTGATTGAGGTGATTCAAGATGCGTTAGAAAGATAACTCAAAGATCTACAAGTTTACTTCAGATTCCATCTTCTAATTATATTATTTTCCATATCAAAAACTGGTCTCAATAGGGGGTTGAAAACCGATGCAAAACTTTTCAGATTGAAAGTTGATATGTGATAATATCTTGGCTATATTTCATCCCTTTGACTCATTTCTTCATCCAATTGACCTCTAACACTCTCGAATCTTCAATCATAAGGTTGGAAATGAGTTTATAGTATTTGCACTTTAGTCCCTGAACTTTCACTTTCTCCATTTTGGTCATTTTTCACTTATTTCTTCCAAATTATGCCATACCCATCGAATTGCCACCTAAACCAAAATATGAAATTACTAAGTACATTTAAGCATAAAATAATCATACGAGCGTATTAAATAAAGATGTAAAAATGTGTATTTTACATTCATATCAAAGACCTGTGACATGTGAACATGTATTGTGTGACCATTACACTATTCACTTAACAATAATAAAAAATGTTTTACTGTTAGTGGGACATGTAACCCAATGACCTAAATGAAATGCGTTCATATTCTGTGACCTTAGCAGATTGCCTGCAAATGATTCAGAAACCTATGTTGCCATCTACTTCCAGAGTTGCCAAACAATTCCCTATAGTGTTCTCTGTGACCTGATGTAACATTATGTCACTACTAGTATTCATGTGACCTACATACTCCAAAAATATTATCACATGTGACACTGTAGAAATCTTCTAATACAAACTGTGACCTGCGTAAATACATTTACACAGGCCACTGTGACCATCATAAACCTGTGACCATATGATACCAAAGTAATTTTCACTATTACCATCACAATGAAATGTGTGATATATAGAATGACCTGTGACCATTAGATTGTAATTTACACAGATCTTTTAAGTCAAACACATGCCTGCTTACAATGAAAATGGTGCCAATTATTATTGAAAATTCAATGTACAATTTACCCAGTCACAAAAACTACCGCAAATCGAAACAATCAATGACACAAAAAGGGGACAGTGGCAGACAATCAGAAACTTTACAGAGTTTGTTCACTGTTTTAAAATTAAAAAAAACGCGGCCATCACTCAATGAGAATCTCATCTCCTTTTTTATGCTTCTCCATTTTCATAGGCTTGTATATGCTCCGATACTTATACAACCTTGTGGCAATGTTTAGCCTTGTTCTCCCCACGTCAAATTTGCTCGGCCATCGAATCCTTATCATCATGTAGCAACTGTGACTGTAGGGCTATGTCATGGCAGTCCATAAAATGTCCAAAGCATGTTCCCCTGAGTATTCTTCGCTGGGCTTTGTTCAGATATCTCTTCAGGTTGGTGATAACACCCTTTGTCATGGACGTTGTAATCTTGCCAGGAAACCATTTTTCTTGTGGTAGCATGAATTTCCAAAGCTGCAGCAAAGGAGTTTATGTCAAGTCACACATACAAATTAAGAGAGGTTACATGCATAAATCACACAATACAATCAGGTCACATATGCGCATGAGCATATTACATGTTAAAAAATTGGGTCACAGATACAGTATAAACTCCATGACATGTGTCAGGTAGGTCACAGTTCCATTACTCGCTCTGTGATTTTTGCGGGAACATTGACAGAACAGACATGTTTTAACCAGAGGAACAAAGTGATTACTTAAATGCATCAGATTGTTATATTTTGCCCGTAACCTTGAACTAGCAACATCTACTTCCATACATAGGTCAACGTATAATAGATCATTTTTAATTTCCACATGCATGTGATTCTAACATTTTTGAACCCACTCCATTAAATTTATTTCGAAAAAATCTGCATTCACTTGTGACTGCTGAGTGCTCAAACTGCTAAGTACCATGTATTGAACTTCTAAAACTATGTAAGTAAAAGGAGTCAATCAACTTCAAATTAGGCAAAGGTGAGTGAAATTTGACCTTTTTGGTAAAAATAATCAGCATAAACCTAGAAAAATTTACTATGGACAACAATGAAAATTAGTTAGGTAAAAGAATTGGTTTCCCCCAACAATTGGTGTTTCGATGGTTACAGCTAGTTGGTTAGATCTTTTATTCTCTCTATGCATTTGAGAATTTCGCACACAGGAATATAATACATCTTGCCTACCACACATGAGATAATTGGTTCGAGAACGGAAGCAAGCTCTTTCTAAACCACATTTACTGAGTGATAACAAGTGCTAATTTTCAATTTCCATTTTCACAAAATTAAGGTACAAAATAATTGAAGAAAATAAAAGGTGAACTAGCCCAACTAGCAAATTCTTTGCACCACACAATACAGGAAGGAAACGTGATTTATATAAATGTCTGATTGCCAAAATCATTTAAAAAAGAATCCTACTGAAGCCTTGTGAAATTCTTCGCATCTATGACAAAGGTCTAACTAGCTCTAGTCGTGCAACAGAATGTTTAACAGTTACCTTTACAAAGTTAAATTAAGCTTTGATAAGGAAAATGCAGTCAAACTCCATGACATCTCCATACCCTACAAGCACCGTCAATCCTTTAGTCCTCTTCAAAATTTGACAGGAAGAAAGTTGTTTCCTTCACATTTTCTTTCAATTCCCATCCTATTTTTCCACTTACACAACACAAAACTACTTCTCAATCAACTAACGGGTCACAAATGAAATTAATAACAATAAATCACGAATTTACCACTTGACCCATGAAGTTACCTTCTTCCTTGACTAGTTGCCACTTGACCCATGAAATTTTTGCCTTTTTGTTGGCATTTTCTTCGGGTTTTCGATTGTCTTCCTGTTCGATCCAATCGGCGTTTTTACCGTCTTCTTCGCCTTCTTTTCACCCTTTGTTTTCACTATTTGTATTTACTACCGAAAAAGAGTTCTCACAATGTAGAAGATATTGAGTGCACCGGATTAGGTAGAGTTTGGAGTGTAATCACAGAAATTTTTGGAGATGTAGTAGAGATTGGGAACGACTAATGTGGAGATGAGATAATGGTTGAGAGAAAATAGGGCTTGAATAGAAATGGAAGTTGGGATATTAAGAAATTTGAAACCCTCAATTAATGGGATACGCGTGTCATTTAATTAAAATGTTAATTGTTTAATTAAAATTATAAAAACCTGAAAAATGAAAAAGAAAAAAAGAAAAAGATGAGAACCTGAATTTTAAAAAGGTCAAACTTAAGGCCTGGTTTGATGTAATTTCCACATAAAAAATTTCTTGTGTAATTTGTTTTTTACGTATTAGTCCAGTCCGTAATTCAGTCCTGAATCCGTCCCTGTCCACGATTTTTTACCAGGTGTACAGGTAGCAAAACAAGTAAAAACAATTCTCCGGCCAGTGAGTTAGTTTTTTTTTTTTTTTGTGAAAATTATACAACACTAGTTTAAGTATCCAATATTCTAAAATCAGATTAGAAGTTTCATATTTCTAAAATCAAATTTTTTTAATTTATATTTTTATAAAATAAATATATTTAATAAACAATCCCCAACCCTAATTAATTCTCAATATCCTCTCTCTCTCTACCTTTTTCCCATAACCGTCCTCTTCCTTCTCTCCTCTCTGTTCGACGACCTCTACCGGTGACGCACAGTCGCCGGCGACTTACCTCTACCTCCAAGCAGCGGCGTCTTCTCTCAATCGAATTCCACCCAAAAAAAAAGCAAGAGCAATCCCGGAGACAAAACAGTCACGGTGGAGATCAACACATTCTTCAACGAAATCCGTGCCAAAAAGCACATTCCCTGCACTGTGTTTGTGAATCTGTAGACTACTGTGATAGATGAGGTCCGTACCGGGACATACCGCCAATTATTTCACCCGAAACAGCTGCTCATTGGAAAGGACGACGCTGCCAACAACTTTGCTGGAGGGCTTTACACCATTGGCAAAGAGATTGTTGATCTCTGCCTCAAC
This sequence comes from Fraxinus americana, assembly GCA_035079005.1. Taxonomy (NCBI): domain Eukaryota; kingdom Viridiplantae; phylum Streptophyta; class Magnoliopsida; order Lamiales; family Oleaceae; genus Fraxinus; species Fraxinus americana. The sequence continues at coordinate 27,639,938 of CM068726.1, read as the reverse complement.
AAGATCTGAAAGCTGTGTGGTGGCTGTGCAGTCGTGGTGTAAACGAAGATGGAGGATATGGTGGTGGTGTGTTATGGGTTGTAAACTGTGGCGTGGTGATGTGTAGCGGGCGTGGTGATGTGGTGGTGGTGGGTTAGCGGTGACAGGGGGGGTTTTGTGGTGGTGGTATGATGTTGGATATTTGGTTTTTGTTTCCTTCTGTTTCTGGTTTTCAGATCGCGAGGTGATGACGGTGACGATGTTAGTGGTGGTGGCAGCGATGGCGATGCGGCCTGTGGTAGTGGTGAGGTTGTGGTCACGGTGGTGGTCACGGGGGTCGGTGGTGGTCACGGGGGTGGTGCTATTAGTTCTGACTTTAAAATTGTGACTAAAAATTAATCTGTCACCAATAAATTTAAAAATATGTGACTGATAGATAACTGTGACCTATAATTTTTTGATCCGTGACCAATAAAATAATATGTGACCTGATTTGTGATCTCGAAATAATCTGTAACTTACGAAACTTTTTATTTGTGGCCAATAAAAAAATTGTGACCTATAATTTTTTTGATTTGTGACCTGAAAAATAATCTGTGATCAATTAATAATGTATATGTGAATTAATTGTATAATTGTAACCTCATTATATTTAATTAATAAAATATTTAAATATTTAATTAATAAAATAAATAATTGTAAGAATCGAATAAGTCATTGGGAAAGTCGCGAAAAGTTCGTCGGAACAGTCGTCGGGAAGTCACCGGAAAAGTTCGTTGGACAGTCGTCGGGAAGTTCATCGGAAAAGTCGTAGAAACAGTCATCGAAAAGTTCGCCGGAGTAGAGTGATGACCAGAGTGGTGGGGGTGGTGAAGGTGGGTTGGGTTAATTATAATATATTAGAATTAAATATTTAATAATAAATTGATTTAATAATTTATTATTTTATAAATAAAAATTTAAAAAATTTGATTTTTAAAATTTGAAAGTTGTTTTCTTAGTTTTGAAATATGTGATACTTAGGCATTGTTTGAGCCACCTTATTGTAAAATGAGAATGAAAAATATAGTTGTTATTGAAGCACACACAAGAGATTGAAAATTTGAATTTAAATGTTGATATAATGGATAACAGTCATATTTTTCATTTTAATGAGATAAAAAAGTGGCCCGAGCTTAATATTTTGGAAATGAATTTTTTTTTTTACTATTCCCGAACATGCTATGCCTCAACTAACTCTTGCTATTCAACTCGCCACAAGCACATGGTTCATGATTTAACGAGGTAAAATTCGCATACAGATGGAAAAAAAGCATCTGTGATTTTGTTTGCAGCTCCATTTTTCGTTTTAAATTTGCGTTCCTATAGCAGATAAACCGGAGCTCCAGGGAGTCAATGATCCCCGGCAGCCGGAATTTTCCGTTGGCGTCGTCACAGCAGCACCGCCGTGGACTGAGTCTCAATGGAATCTCCAACTACAAGGACTCCACCGAAGAAAACTTGGATCTCTTCTCCAAATGTCGTCGCAGCTCCGTTTCCTCCTTCGACGAGTCCAATGGTACGTTGGCGGTTGGCCACTCTCCCTATAACATCTAAACAGTGTATGTAATACTAATTCATGTTTTACTTATGAATTATAAATTTTGTAATGTGATGAACTGATCATCAAGTAGGTTGGAATTCATTATTACCGATTCTCAAATTTGCCTCCGGTTTATCCTTTTTTGTTTTAATTAAGAGTTACCTTTTCCTCTAGGGAAACTTGCAAGTTTAGCATCGGTGACATTGGGGAGACTATCAGCTGGGTCAGCAAAATTGGGGAAGAGTGTATTGGACGATCTATTATCATCAACTGTATTGAATTTTATGTACTCAATGTTCACATATTATTTCTTCAGGACCTCCTTTGCTAATTTTCTATCTATCCTTACTTGTATCAGTTTCATAGTTAGGGACTTAGATAGGATATTTCTTTCTTCTTGTCTATTATGTTTGTTTCTTCCCTACCGGTGCATATATACCGTATGTGAGCTGATTTTATCTGGTGGTGTGAAATAAAATTGAAATCTTATTCTTCAAATCTCGATTTCTTCATGGTATCAGAGAAAGAAGATCTTGAAGTAATGCATATTGATTATTAGTTATTCGAAACATTCCAGTCCAGATGGCTGATGAATTCGAAGAAGGTAATGATTCAAAAATAAATGGAGATCAACGAAATGGAGGTCGTCGCGAAGTCGATGAAGGAGATCCACTTCAATTAGGTAACTCAGATCACCCAGGGATGTCACTTGTTACCGTGCCTCTCACTGGGAAGAATGTTCTGGCTTGTAGTAGATCAATTAAAATCGCACTTGGTGCAAAAATGAAGCTAGGGTTCATAGATGGAACTATTGAAACACCAGCTAAAAATTCACCTCAATTTGTGAAATGAAATAGAGTCAATTGCATGATAACTTCGTGGATCTTAAATTCAATTTCAAAAGAAATTGTTGATGCTTTCCTATACACTACTTCTGCTAAAGAGCTCTGGAATGAGTTAGAAGAGAGATTCGGTGGTTGTAATGGTCTACAGCTATACCAGATACAAAGGGAAATCTGCTCAATAACACAAGGTAGTCAATCAGTATCTCAATATTACACGAAATTGAAAGGTCTGTGGGATGAATTAACATATCTCTTGCCTTTGCTTGAGTGCACCTGTGGCTCAGCCAAGGCAGTGTCAGATATAACCTCGTTTAATAGGTTGATGCAATTTCTTATGGGATTAAGTGAGGAATATGAACAAATCCGAGGTCAAATTTTAGTTATGGAGCCCTTACCTGTTGTAAACAAGGCCTATACTATGATTCAAAGGATTGAATAACAGAAAGAGGTGCACATAGCCTTTGGTCATGAGACTGAAATGAATGTTATGTTTTCTAGAACAAACACTCTGAAGAGAGATCAGGTAGCTAGACCTATAGGAGGAAAAAACTATGAAATGGTAAAGAAGGAGAGACAATTGTTGTATTGCACACATTGCAAAATTAACGGTCACAATAAGGATGGTTGTTTCAAACTCATAGGATATCCAGATTGGTTCAAGCAGTTGAAAAATCAACATAGATCTGGAGCTATGAAATTTTCAAATATGGCTGATACTCCACTTGGAACCAATCAAGAAATGAAGGAAAAATGGCAGAATCGTAGTTTATCTGAGATGATACAACACGAATTGGTGAAAATGATGAAAGGAAGCACTAAAGATGATATGGTGAACTTTGCTCATTTTGGCGACTTTGCAGGTTCTGTTCTTAAACCTGAAGCCATTCTAACTCTAAATGTTTCAAACCTTTTAGAAATAGGCTCTTGGATATTGGATACTGGAGCTTCTAATCATATGTGTAGCCACTTTCCTTTGTTTAAAAACCTGAACGATGCACATCTGCCATTCCTGTTTATCTTCCTGATGCTTTCATCAACTTAGTTCAACACACTGGAGACATCACCATCCATCCTACTATTGTCTTGAAAGATGTTTTACATATTCCTACCTTCAGATTCAATTTGTTATCTGTTAGCAAGTTAACAAAACATTCGAAGTTGAAACTCATTTTTTATGATAATCATTGCATCTAACAGGACCATCGGACTGATGAAATCAAAGCAGTTGGTAGACTATTCAGGAATCTCTATGTCCTTGATCAAGCTTCCTTTTCTCCATCTACACTAAATGAATTCAGAAATTCCATATGTAATTCTGTTTTTCTTCAATGTAATAATCTTACTGTTTCATCAAACTTTGTTACTGATAAATCCTTGAATCTTTGGCACAAGAGATTTGGCCACGTTTCTACTAAAGCTATGAAACACTTAGATATCTTGAATGATTGTGATGATGATTGTCCTCCTCATTGTGATATCAGTGCCATTTCCAAACAATCTAGGTTACCTTTTCCAACTAGTGTGATTCAAACTACACAGGTGGGGGGAACTAATTCACATAGATTTGTGGGGACCCTATAAGCAAGCTTCTATCTCCAGGGCACATTATTTTTTAACTATCGTCGATGATCGAAGTAGAGCTACTTGGACTTTTCTTCTCAAACATAAGACACAGGTCTTACAAACTTTCAAAGCCTTTCATCAGTTTCTTCGAAATCAATTCCACATTGACATTAAATCTGTTCGTTCTGACAATGGTACTGAATTTGTTAATTCTAATTTCAGAAAATTACTTGTTGATAATGGTATAATACACCAAAAGACTTGTGTTTATACACCTCAACAGAATGATGTTGTTGAGAGGAAGCATAGACACTTATTGCAAATAGCAAGAGCACTTATATTTCAAGCCAACTTGCCTAATTTTTTTTGGGGGGAGTCTATCCTGATGGCTACGTACATTATAAATCGCTTACCTACTCAGATTCTTAGCTGGAAAACACCATTTCAAATCCTCCATAACAAACTGCCTTCCTATCAAAATCTCAAAATGTTTGGGTGCCTCTGCTATGCGACTAACACTCAGCCTTTCAAGGACAAATTCTCTCCTAGGAGTTTTAAGTGCATCATGGTAGGCTATAGTCATGGTACAAAGGGATTTAAGGTTTATGATCTTAAACGACGTCAAATACTTGTTTCTCGAGACGTCGTTTTCCATGAAAATATTTTCCCCTATAAATCCAACTCTATTTCTAATCAGAATTTACCTCTTCCTATTCCTATATTTGATCAAAATCAGACTACTCCGATTCCTGCTGAAGCCTCTGTTCCTCCTGTTAGTCCGCCCCCTGCTGCTGATAATCTCAATGATGGTTCCTCCATTTCAACAGACATATCACCTGATACTGATACTGGTCCTATTCAACCTTGCATCAGGAGGAGCACACGACAAAAAATTCCCCCTGTTTGGTTGCAAGATTTTGTATCCAACTTCACCCAAACATCTGCCATTTCTACTTCAGTTTCCCATCATCCTAACTCCACTTCTTCAAATTTTACTCCTAACACTTTCCTTATTATACTTCACTTTGTTTTCACCCAACATATGTTGCATACCTGGCTAACATTACCACTGTCCAAGAGCCTACTTCATACAGGGATGCGAGCTCAAAGAAGGAATGGTCAGAGGCAATGAGAGCAGAACTTGATGCTTTGGAAAAAAATGAGACTTGGGAATTGACATCTCTGCCTTCTGGAAAGAAACCTATAGGTTGTAAATGGGTTTTTAAAGCAAAATTAAAGGCTGATGGCACTTTAGATAGATGTAAAGCGAGATTGGTTGCGAAGGGTTTTAACCAAGTTCCTGGTATTGATTTTTTTGACAGTTTCTCTACAGTGGCTAAACCAGTAACTATCCGGTTATTTATTACTATTGCCACTGGAAAACTTTGGCCTGTCTTTTAGCTTGACATTAATAATGCCTTCCTGCATGGGCTATTGATGAAGAGGTCTATATGTTGCCACCTGAGGGATATCAGCAGGCTGCTACTGGACAGGTTTGCAAGCTCAAGAAGTCTCTTTATGGTCTGAAACAAGCAAGCTGTCAATGGAATTCGGAGTTAAGTAAGCATCTCCTCACTTATGGTTTTCACCAGTCACAGCATGATCACTGTCTGTTTACTATGAACACCTTCTCTTCCTTCACTGCCCTTCTAGTTTATGTCGATGATCTGCTCATTACTGGTAGTGATGAACTTGAAATTAATCGTGTTAAGGCCTCTTTGCACAAGGCTTTCACCATCAAGGATTTGAATTATGCTAAGTACTTCCTTGGTATTGAAATTGCAAGATCAACAGAGGGTACATACCTAAATCAGAGGAAGTATGCCCTTGATATTGTCACAGATGCTGGTCTATTAGGGGCTAAGTGTACTTCTACTCCGTTACCTAAGGGCCAGCAATTTGTTGCTTCTGATCAGGATCCTTATTCTGATCCTGAGAAATTTCGAAGACTCATTGGCTTCTTGCTTTATCTCACATTCACCAGACCTGATATTACATTTGGCATGCAACAATTGAGTGAGTTTATGCAGAGTCTTTCGTCGCTCATTGGAATTCTGCTTTACATAACTTGCGTTATGTTAAGGGTACTTTGTAGAAAGGATTGTTTTTTCCTGTCACTAATAATTTTGTTTTGGAAGCATTCAGTGATGCGGATTGGGCAACTTGCCCGGACACTCGTCGTTCATTAACTGGTTACTGCATCTTTTTTGGAGGCGCTTTAATCTCCTGGAAAACCAAGAAGCAGACCACCGTCTCCAGGAGTTCAGCTGAAGCAGAATACAGAAGTCTGGCTGCCACAGTTTGCGAGTTACAGTGGATTCATTATCTTCTTCAGGACTTCAACATTGCTGTTTCTCTTCCTATTCCCTATGGTACGACAATCAGGCAGCTCTTCATATTTGTGCCAATCCCGTTTTCCATGAGCGTACAAAGCATCTTGATATTGATTGCCACATTGTTCGCAACCAATTCAAGCTTGGCTTTGTTCTTTCTCGTCATGTCTCCACTAATGATCAACTTGCCGATCTTTTTACCAAGTCTCTCCCGGCTCCTCAATTTCGGTTCTTACTCTCCAAGTTGGGTTTGATGGATTTCCATCAATCTCCCACTTGAGGGGGAGGGGGGGGGGGGATATTGAATTTTATGTACTCAATGTTCACATATTATTTCTTCAGGACCTCCTTTGCTAATTTTCTATCTGTCCTTACTTGTATCAGTTTCATAGTTAGGGACTTAGATATGATATTTCTTTCTTTTTGTCTGTTATGTTTGTTTCTTCCCTACCGGTGCATATATACCGTATGTGAGCTGATTTTAGCTAGTGGTGTGAAATAAAATTGAAATCTTATTCTTCAAATCTCGATTTCTTCAAACTGACTGGTAATTCCTGAATAAATCTCGCATGTTCTCAAATGCTGTGTCCATTTTAATCTGACAGAGAATTGTATGCACACCGCCAAACCTAAAGTCTTTTTGTTACCTAAATTTTGTGGTAGAAACTAGGAAAATTTTCTCTTGGAATCAAATTTTTGAGCAGCCAATTAATTCTGGATAAAACTACCTTCCCGTGGAGTTATCAACAATCAATGGATAATCTAAAGTGATTTTCTTGGATTATGTGTTATTAAAGGCAGAATTCACATTTTCCGATAGTTCTAAAATCTAAAAGCCTTAAGAGTTGAGCAAAACAATTTTAGCAGATTATCATAATAATCAGTTTTTCTAATAATCAATTCCAGTACTCGTACTCTAATAATCTCCTGCTGTGGCCAACAAGGTCATGTTATGGAGAAACCGAGGGGTTGTTCTCTTTGCGTTTCAGTTTTATGTTTTGAGTGTTCATTTTGAGATTATTGAAAATGTGTTTTTTTTGGCATTTTGAAAAATTGTTTTGAAAACACTCAAAACGCATTTTGAAAATTTTGGTTTGATTATAATTGAAAACACCCGAAACGAATTTTTAAATTGTTTTCAAAAACGCATTTTCGAAAATAGGAAAGAGAACATGTTTTCACCATTTGGGAAAATCGAAAAGAGAAAATGGCTTGAAAATGGTAAAGAGAACAGAACTTGAACTTTTCATAGTTAGCGAAAACTGTCACACATCTCTGACCTATATACTTACAGCCTTTATATTTGATAGGCTTCTTACTCCTCCGAAACTCCAGTGGTTCCTTCATCGAATGGATATGAATCTCGACCATGTCTTGGGGCTGCAAGAAGCAGTTTATTGGTCAGATCAATCTCTACAACCAAATCTTCAAGGTATGACGTCAACATGTTATTGGTAGTTGAGTGTGAGCATTGGTCACAGATTTCTCTTTGTTGCATGATATTAGCTGAGCTGATTTTTAAGCCATTTAAAAAATGCATTTAGTTGTAACAGTGTTATGCTCACTTGTTTTGGGAAAATATTGCATTTTGTTGTCGTCTGGTTTGTCTTTATTAAGTGAACTAGATACATAATCAACTACTAAACATTCTCTTAAGCATAACAACTTTCACTTTCTTGTACTATTTGTCTGAAGTTTTTTTGTACATAAATTTTCCAATTTCAGCTATCAGTCTCAGTCAGAGAGCAACCGTCCTACAAGAACAATTAGAAGTAGTTCAGCGACTAGTCCTTCTGTCTCCAGCTCACAATATAGATATAGTAACTACAACAAATCAACCTCCATCCTAAACGCAAGCTCTTCTTCAGTAACATCTTATATTCGACCATCCACTCCCAGTCGCTCTTCATCAACTACCCCGTTGATCGATGTCAAGTTCTTCCACTCCTTCTAAAGCCCGGCCTTCCCCTAAGACGTCTGCCATTGATAAACCTAGAAGCCCCCGACCACCTACTCCAACCTCTAGGCCACAAATATCTGTAAACTCAAATTCCTCTGCTCATAAGTCAAAATCAAGACCTTCAACACCGGCTCGACGAAATCCAGCAGCATCTTCACCTCAACTATCTGGACTATCAGTCTCAGATGGGCATAATCTCCCAAATGGTTGCAGTTTTACTTCAGTTTCCATTCCAGTCTCCCCTGGTCTATTAGTTTGTTCTTCTTTTCAACCATTGGTGTTCCCAGATTTTCCACTCGAAACACCACCAAACCTCCAAACGACTTTGCCAGATAGACCACTATCTGCTGGCAGGTCCAGGTTTCACGGGTTACCTTTCTTCTTAGCATAGAAAAGGACACCGTGCGGTAGTAGTCTGCTTCGCTAGACTACCTTCCGCCTTTTCTCGATCGTTTCGGGACGAAAGCAAGTTTGATCACAATTTAAAGAAAGCTTACAACACGAAATTGAAATGCATTGAATTAAACTTGATCATTGATTGCTAGAAAGCTTGAAATTACAATTGACTGAAAGCAGGAAATTACAATGGCTAGTGCAGGGGGCGAACACTAAAAAGCTTGAAAGATTTTTGAAAGACTAATACCCTCTATAATAGACTTAGCAACAAAAACCCAAATGACACCAGTAGACGTCTTTTGGCTAGGAATCATACTAAAATTTTCTAATTATCAACTATTTTACAATTAAATGAAATATTTACAATGTGCAGCCGAAGTGCAACGGCTGCGATAGCGTTACGGGGCTTAGTATAGCTGTTGCCCGTGACATTCTCCCCCATTTGCTTTGGCGAAGTCCTCTGAGCCATTGCTTGTTCTTCTCGTTGTTGCATCTGCTCCATTTGACCAAGTATTCTTGAAGATAATTCCTAGAAGCTCGATGGCCAAGAATCTTTTTAGCAACCTTCATTTCTGATCTTTTCAAGTTAAACACAAGTCGCTTCAGATCTTCAGACTTCTTGTACTATTTCTGATTGATGTCTTCAGTATGAGGGAGAGACGGTTGCTGGCCAGTAGTAATCTCAAAAGGACTCTTGTTGGGCGAAGAGGTCTCTTGAGCATTGAAACACATCCGGGCCACATCCGAAAGTTTTACCCAAACTTCATGTGGAGCAGAGATAAAATGCCGAAAATAGTCTTCCAGCATATATTTGAAGCGCTCTGTCTGTCCGTCTGATTGTGGGTGAAAACCAGAATTCATGCTCAAAGTTGGGCCAAGAAGTTTGAACAACTTGGTCCAAAGTATGCCAGTAACTCGAGAATCCCGATCACTGACAATGTTGTTAGGCAATCCCAGTATTTGGCAATATGTTTGAAGAAGAGTTGAGCTGTCTCTTCGGCTGATACATACTTGGGCGCTGTGGTAACAGTTCCATCTTCAGATAAACGGTCCATCTTGACCTTGATAGTGCCAAAATCTCCTAATTTCGGCAATCCACCAATGTAGTCCATCGATCCACTCTCGACTGGTCTACTCGGGACGGAAAGGGACTCCAGTAAGCCTGCCTTTTTCTGATGACCTGCATAAAGCTCTTCAAGCTCCGGCTGAGTCGTACGGTATGGTGCCTCGCTGGGAGGTTTGGCACCTGGATCAAGTTTAATCCCTCGATCAATTGCCCTCCTTGGCAATTCACCCGGTATGATGTCCTCGAATTCCTCAACACTCCTTCTGACATGCTTTGGAATAGGACCAGTCACCTCTTCGATTTCCTCTAATCGAAGAGTGCACAAAAACGAGTGTTCATTCCTCTTGAAACCCTTACTATACTGCATGGCCGAGATGCCATTCTCGCTTATTTTCCCAGTCTGTGTAGGGATAACGAAATGCTTACTACCCATCATCATTAATGAGTTGGAATACGGCAACACTGCGGTCTTAGTATCCCGAAGAAATTCCAATCCCAGAATGAGCTTGAAATCATCCATCTGAACTGCCGACAAATTTATCCTTCCCTCGAAGGGACCTACTTTGATCGACACAGATTTCGCTACTCCTGCTAAAGATTGAGCAGCGGAGTTGATTGCTTTAACCTTCCCCTTACCTCTTTCCAGAACAAGTCCGAGCCGCCTTGCTTCAGAACTTGCGAGGTAATTATGGGTAGCGCCGGTATCAATCATCGCCCTGATTGGCTTCCCATTGATCTTCACATCAATGTACATCAGGCCTTTTGCCCTACTAGTGCGAGCCTTCGATTCTTCCATCTTCGGCTCTTTCGAGGGACCATCTTCCCTTTTAGTAACTCGGTGCGATAGTGTATTGCACTGATGTGAGAATGCACCAACTACATCCTCGTCCTCTTCGGAGTCAGTCTCGCCATGATAGTTACCTTGTGGGGTACCTTGCTTTGATTTGGTCCCGCCACTTGCTAGTTTGTAATATGAATTCACCATCCGTTTCTGAGGACACTCCGCCACCCGATGTGGTCCTTCACATAAGAAGCATTTCAATTTAGGATTGACATCAGATCTGCCATCCTTTTCTTTTCCTTGATTCCAATTGTTATTCTGACGGTTGCCTTGATGGGCTCCTCCCTGATTCTGAGAATAACGCTCTCCCCCATTTGAGCTCGAGCTAGGTCTATGAGGTCTGTTTTCACCTCCGATAAATTGACTATTTCCTGAATATCGATCCTCTCTCAATTCTGGTTGATAGTCACTCAAACATTCGGCAGCTCCAATAGCTGTGCTTAAATCAGCGACCTTCTGTCTCTGAAGTTCCGTGCGCGCCCACGGTTCCAACCCTTCCATGAAGGTGAATAGCTTGTCTCTTTCCAACATGTCTCGAATATTCAGCATATGCCCGGAAAAGGCTTTCACATACTCCCTGATGGAGCTTGTATGTCTCAGATCTCGCAGCGCACGTCGTGCCTGATAGTCCACATTCTCAGGGAAAAACTGAGATCTGATTGCTTCCTTGAGAAGATCCCAAGAATCTATTCGGACCCTGTTGGCCTGAATATCAGCATACTTCGTCCGCCACCACAGTTTTGCATCTCCACCTAGATACATGGTAGCTGTAGTAACCTTTCTCGCTTCGTCTTAAATCGAAACTGCAAGAAAATATTGTTCCATGTTGAACAAGAAGTTCTCAACTTCTTTAGCATCGCCTGCCCCTCCGTAGGTACACGGTTCTAGAATTTTGAGCCTCTGCATAGACTCTTGTTCTATGGCTTGCCCATTGCCAAACGCGCATTGAAGAACTACTAGTTGAGCTCTCAACGTTCCCACTTCCTCCTGCAGAGCAGGTATGCTAGAAACAGCTTCAGTCATAGCTGCGCAAGCTTCTTGGCACTCATCCAGTTGGATGCGTACCTCCCGAGTTTCCGTCTCTGCCACTTCGACCTTTTCCCCGAGGCCCTCCATGGCCAAACACAACCTTGTGTTTGTCACGTCCAGCACCTCGAAACGCTGTTTCGTAGTCCGCTTTTGGGGATCCACCACCTCCGTGGTGTCCGATTCCATTGTATCCATCGCTTTCTTATCGAGGGTCTTGAGCCGCAGCTCTGATACCAACTTTCACGGGTGACCTTTCTTCTTAGCACAGAAAGGGACACCGTGCGGCAGTAGTCTGCTCCGCTAGACTACCTTCCGCCTTTTCTCGGTCGTTTCGGGACGAAAGCAAGTTTGATCACAATTTAAAGAAAGCTTACAACACGAAATTGAAATGCATTGAATTAAACTTGATCATTGATTGCTAGAAAGCTTGAAATTATAATTGATTGAAAGCATGAAATTACAATGGCTAGTGCAGGGGGCGAACACTAGAAAGCTTGAAAGATTTTTAAAAGACTAATACCCCCTATAATAGACTTAGCAACAAAAACCCAAATGACACCAGTAGACGTCTTTTGGCTGAGGAATCATACTAAAATTTTCTAATTATCAACTATTTTACAATTAAATGAAATATTTACAATGTGCAGCCGAAGTGCAACGGTTGCGATAGCGTCACGGGGCTTAAGTATAGCTGTTGCCCGTGACACCAGGCCTAGCATAAAGCATACTGTGAATGGGAACTTAGAGCCCACAAATAGTACTCCCACTTTGCCGAAGAGACAGACATCACCTGTGGTCTGCAGGGCAGGGCATGCAGAACCCACTAGAAAAGCTCGAACATTTGCCAATAGGAAGCTAAGTGATGCATTTAACTCTCAAAGAGAATTTGCTACACAGAAACATATAAAGACATCCACAGAAAGCATGGAGTTTGGCCGGAATATTTCAAAGAAATCTCTGGATATGGTTATTAAGCATATGGTAAGTTTATTTTCAAACGTGACTTTCAATTAGTCTATTGTCCGCTCTTAGCGATGAATAATTTGAATTTCAGATTATTGACAATGTGTTGCCTGTCTTATTGTTCTGATGTGACAATTGATGAACAGGCGTCCAGAACTATAATTTGAATCTTTTTGTGGCAACACCAATGAAGGAAACTCAAAGTATCATTATTCTACCATAACTTCTCTTTCAAGGATCAATATGTCATGCTATAGTCACAGTTAATGGATAAGACTTAGCATTGTGGGCTTTGTGGTTCTCCTAGCCTATTGGGCTGACCCGGTTTGTACTACTTTTGATTTTAGCCCTTGGATAAATTGGATGGTTAGGATAAATTCTTGGCTCGATATTTTGGCTTGACTCTTGGTACTATATTCACGTGGGTTTGGCTTCCTAGACACACTTCCTACTCTTCATTTTCTCTCGCGTTTTCTAGGGCTTCTCTGTGCCGAAGGTTCTCTTCCCCTTTTTTGGGTGATTTCTATGGTTTGACTCTAGTGATTCATGGAGGTTAATCTTGGGTATACTAAGGCTTGAATGGGGTCGCTGAGAGAATGAATAGAACCATAATGAACAAAGTTAGGTGTATGTTGATTAGCTCGGGCCTTGCCAAAGGGTTTTGGGCTGAAGCTGCTGGTACCGTAGCTTATCTGATTAATAGGTCACCGTCCGGCAGTATAGGTTTTAAGACCCCACAGGAGATGTGGACGGGGGAGCCTCCAAATCTGAGTCATCTGAGGGTGTTTGGATGTGCTGCATTTGCACATCAATCTGAAGGGAAACTTGAGCCGAGGGCGGTCAAGTGTGTGATGTTAGGGTATCCCGAGGGTGTGAAGGGTTATAGGCTGTGGGTTTTAGGGGTTTAAGGCATTAAGATTATTAATAGCAGGAATGTGGTCTTTAATGAATCTGAAATGCCATGTCTAAAATAGAAAACTGATGAAGCTAACAAATCTGAAACTGAGAGGAGTGTTCAGACTGAGGTGAAGCTGACTAATCTTAATTCACCGACACCTAGGAATGATGATAATGATGACCCTACACATCACGAAACTGAACCTGAAACTGAGACTGAAATTGAACCTGAACAGGTGACTGTACTTCAAGATAACACTGAACAAGTTGAAGTTGAACATTTTAATGATCAGCCACCTAATCAAGATTATCAACTCACTAGGGATAGGGTGAGACGGCAGATTAGGCCGAACCTTAGGTATGAATCCCTCAGTCTGACTAAGTTTGCATTAGTTTCAGGTGAAGTTCTTGAACAGATAGAACCTGCTAGTTATGAAGAAGCTATTAATGGAAATTATTCTGAAAACTGGATAAAAGCTATGCAGGAAGAAATGAAATCTTTGAGTGATAACAAAACCTGGAAACTTGTTAAGAAACCTAAAGATCAGAAATTAGTTCCATGTAAGTGGATTTACAAGTTGAAGGAAGGTTTAAGCCCTAATGATTCTGTGAGGTATAAGGCGAGATTAGTGGCTAAGGGTTATACTCAAAGAGAGGGTGTGGACTATAATGAGATATTTTCACCCGTGGTTAAGTACAAGACGATCAGACTAATGTTGGCTCTTGTTGTTCAATTCAATTGGGAACTCGAACAACTTGATGTAAAAAATGCGTTTTTACATGGAGAGTTGGAAGATGATATTTTCATGAGCCAACCACAAGGGTTTGTGGCTAGAGGTAAGTCTGAGTATGTGTGCAAGTTAGAGAAATCATTGTACGGGCTGAAACAGAGCCCAAGACAATGGTACAAGAGGTTTGATGCTTTTGTACTGAAGATAGGGTTTAAGAGAAGTGAATTTGATGCTTGCTTGTATTTTAATGACATAAAGAGCGGCTGTGAAGTCTACTTGTTGCTTTATGTCGATGATATGCTTTTAGCTGGACCTAGCAAGTCTCAAATTAATGAACTAAAAGATCTTTTGAAATTGGAATTTGATATGAAAGATTTAGGGAATGCTAGAAAGATTCTAGGGATGGTGATAACAATGGATAGGGCTAAGAACAAGTTAACAATTTCACAAGAAGCGTACTTGAACAAAGTTGTAACTAAATTTGGAATGAAAGACAGTAAAATTGTTAATGTGCCTCTTGCTAGCCATATGAATTTTTCACATGATCATTTGCCTAAATCCGAATCTGAACTAAAAGAGATGGAAAATATTCCGTATGCTAATGCCATAGGTTCTGTCATGTTTTCTACGATTACTACCAGACCTGATCTTGCATTTTCCATCAGTCTTCTAAGTAGATTTATGTCCAACCCTGGTAAGCCGCATTGGGCGGGTATGAAATGGCTATTAAGGTATTTGGTTGGGACTTTAAATCTAGGCTTAGTGTATGAGAAAAGATTTGAGGAGTTGACTCTTAAGGGCTATGTTGATTCGGACTTTGCTGGTGATAGAGACAGTAGGAAATCAACTACCGCTTACTTCTTTACCCTAGGTGATAATTGCATAACTTGGAAATCTCAACTGCAACCCTTAGTGACTCTGTCTAGTACTGAAGCTGAATACGTTGCCATAACCAAGACGGTTAAGGAATGTATGTGGTTAAATGGAATCTTAAAAGAATTGAACTTCATGCATGATATACCTATTATGTTTACGGATAGTCAGAGTGCGTTGTCACTTAGTAAGAACCCTGTTTATCATGAGAGATCCAAACATATAGAGGTGAAGTATCATTTTATACGTGAGACGCTTTCTCAAGGTGAAGTCGAACTTGTTAAGATTCATACTGATAGGAATCCTTCTGATGTGGGAACAAAAATTCTACCTGCAGGTAAATTTAAATTGTGCTTATCTCTGTTACATATGGACACTGGTTAATTTTTCTTGCAGGTAGTGGGCGATGATGATGACCAGTTCTTCCATGTGCAAATTCGCAACCGAGAGAGTGTTATGAGAACCAAGGTGAAGAATGTGGGCTTTGTGGTTCTCCTAGCCCATTGGGCTGACCCGGTTTGTACTACTTTTGATTTTAGCCCTTGGATAAATTGGATGGTTAGGATGAATTCTTGGCTAGATATTTTGGCTTGACTCTTGGTACTATATTCACGTGGGTTTGGCTTCCCAGACACACTTCCTACTCTTCATTTTCTCTCACGTTTTCTAGGGCTTCTCTGTGCCGAAGGTTCTCTTCCCCTTTTTTGGGTGATTTCTATGGTTTGATTCTAGTGATTCATGGGGGTTAATCTTGGGTATACTAAGGCTTGAATTAGTGGCTGATTGGTGCTGGTTTTCTTCCCTAAAATCTGAGGCTAGAGTCTGTTAAACTATGGTAGATCGTTCTCGATCGATGACCTGAAATCTTACCCTGGTTTTTCTCTAAGAACATCTCTCTGGAGGGCGATTTGCGTGGCGTGGTTGGAGCTGTTCCTGAGCCTGCACTTCAGCCGAAACCAGGAAGAAGAACTGGAGCTTTGACCGGTAGAAGGGAAGGATCTTTCTGCCCTTTAATGTTCAGTCCATTTTAATTGTTCTGGCTTTCGATTTATGCAATATATATATACACATTTGCAGCCATTACTTGATTAGGATAGTATTCTGCTGATTTGGTATTTCTGTAAATGCTATTGGAATATGTTGATTACTGCATGTTGGTGACTATTGAACTGAGTTTGGTTTTAACTGAATTGATGAACTCTGTTATTAGTTCATGTTGCATTGGTCAGCCTGTGTTTTGAGCCTGTATTATGCTGTACATTTTCCCAACAAGCATTTTGAATGTTGTCCCTGTTGCACGATTAGTTCAACTTGAGTTAGTGACGGGAAAGGTGGGCAGGGTCAAAATGAGGGATGCAATAAGGAGAAGAAAGAAAATGTTGCCAGGGTCATTTATATCACCCCTGGCTCTTTATGGTCATTGTTGATTCATTAACCACTATAGGGATATAACCATCTTACTGGGAGGAATTTGTGTATTGGGGGGGCGGGTTATCTTCATTTGTCCAGTTACCAAAAAGGGAAAAACAAAAAGTTTAATGAATATTTGCTTATGAGATACCATATTCTGAAGAAAATGGACTCTTTTTATTGGTTAGGATGGACATTCAGGTCATTAGCTCCTTCATGGTGCTAAACATAGTAGTATTCATTTAAGGCATGGAATAGGTGTTGGATAAAATAACAGTAAAGTGCAGAAAAACTTATCAAAAGATCGAGTCTCGTGACAGCACGATGTCCTAAAGCGAAATTGCCCGTCGATAACTGCTGCGACCTCTGTGGACAATCACCTCCAAGATACAACGATCAAATAAATCAATTGTGCAGCAATCACAAAAGGTTTTCAGAACTCTCAAGTGTACTCCAGAAATATGTAAAACTAAGAACAATATTTTTTCTGTATAGAAATATATAATCTCGTTTTTCTTGTTATTTTCTAATACCCAAAAGTCTGTTTATATAGGCAAAAAGAGATGTAACTTCTTCCACCATGATCTAGTATTAAGTTGCAGATGTAATGGCCAATGGTAATGGGTATTAATACTGGACAGTTAAAACTGCCATATTCTACTGGCTAGTTGACCATTAAATAATTCCGAAAATGATTAAAAAAAATAATTATTTTATTAGATCAAAGATTTTTTAATATAGTGCGTGAGGCGTGGCTCGAACACCTGACCTCCCACACAAATTCCACACTTTTCACCAGTTGGGCACTTCATCTTAATTAATTATTTCTTTCAAATATTATATTTATTGTATAAATATATAACAATCCCCCGCATGAAAGAAATAAGATAAATAAAAATACTATTGTGGAGTACTGTAGAAATCACGCAGGCTTAGGTGTCTATCGACTTGAACCTTAGCTTTGTATATTCTATCGAGTTTGCTAACTGTAGAGTGAACTATGTCTTGAACTCCACAATTATGATTTGCAAACTGAGACAATAGAACTTACACATGACTTCTAAAACAATCATTGAGTTCTCACGGTTGTGTTCATTTCGGCCGTGAACTTTCCCGGTTTCTTTGAGTGTTCTAGAGAATTAGCCTTAATTCTCATAGGAAGCGGCCCCACTTCCACACTCAAATAGGTGCTTCTATCAAGGATGCACTGTATTTAAACACCCCACTGAATATCAGCTATAGAAAGCATTAAGAGCATTAGCTCATCCTCTAATCAATACAGTTTGTACTACTCATCATAGGGAGGGGTTTGAAATAAATCAATGTAGTACCCCCACAGATCACTCCAATAACTTTGTTATCCCATTGAACTTTATCCATGGGATCTCCAATTGCAAGGTTGGGTTTCCATTATAGGTGATCTAATTTGTAACAGGCTTTAGCCCCATCCCCTCGATGTTTTCTGAACTAGCTCTCTAGCTAATCCTTTTGTTAATAGGTCAGCAATATTATCACTTGACTTCACATAGTCAATAGCTATAACCCCATCCTTAAGCAGCTGACGCACAGTATTGTGCCTCCTACGAATATGTCTAGACTTTCCATTGTAGGATGAATTTTGAGCTCTTGCAATAGCTGCTTGACTGTCACAATGGACATAGATAGCTGGAAGTGGTTTGGACCACAAAGGAACATCCATAAGAAAATTCCTTAACCATTCAGCCTCTTCACCTGCCTTATCTAATGCTATGAACTCTGATCCATAGTAGATCTCGCAATGCAGGTTTGCTTAGTGGATTTCCAAGATACGGCACCACCAGCTAATGTAAAAACATAGCCACTTGTAGATTTAGTTTCATTGGTATCTGAAATCCAATTAGCATCACAATATCCCTCAAGTACAGCAGGATATTTAGTATAATGTATTCCCCAGTCTATAGTGTATCTCAAATACCTCAAGACTCGAATGAGAGCATCCCAATGTTCACTATTAGGATTACTAGTATACCTGCTAAGTCTACCGACGGCATATGCTATATCAGGTCTGGTACAGTTCATGAGATACATGAGACTGCCGATCACCCTAGCATATTTTAAAGCAGAAACACTAGGACCTGAATGTTTTCTCAAATGATGACTTGCATCATAAGGTGTTTTAGCAGGAATACAATTATATTGGTTAAACTTCTTAAGAACTTTTTCTACATAATGTGATTGGGTTAAAGTAACTCCTTCGGAATGTGTTACTATTTTAATCCCTAGAATAACATCAGCAACACCCAAATCTTTCATTTCGAAGTGCTTTTTCAGAAACTGTTTAGTCTTATCATATTCTACTGGCTAGTTGACCATTAAATAATTTCGAAAATGATTAAAAAAAAATAATTATTTTATTAGAATCAATAAAGCTCAAGAGGCGTGAGGCGTGGCTCGAACACCTGACCTCCCACACAAATTCCACACTTTTCACCAGTTGGGCACTTCATCTTAATTAATTATTTCTTTCAAATATTATATTTATTGTATAAATATATAACAATAGGCATAAGCATAATTTATTTCACTTTTATGTGCTCCAAAATAAATGTATTACTTCCCACATGTTAGGCGAAAAATTGTGGAATCTGCTATGCTCAACAATCTTAAAGATCTTCCCATTCTATTGCAGGATATAAGAAATGGCACCAATGGTGTTCGTCCTCTTACGGGCTCAAACCTTTTGCCTCAAAGCATTTGATCCACCAAAAAGAAAAGCCAATCAGGTCACCTTTTAAGTGCAGCAGCATCTGGCAACAGAAGCCTACCTGTCAGTAATAATGGTTCCATTGTACAAAGTGGATATCTTATTAATAAGTCTTCCAAAAGTGATAGGGAAGAAGACAAGTATCAATCTTCAGAAAAACTGATAAATGTTGATATTTATGAAAGTTCCCATTATGACATGGTCCTCCTCGAGGACGTGCAGAACACCAACTGGCTTCACAGTCTTGACGATAAGTCAGAACAAGGACTACTTTTTGATATTGGATTAGAACCTCTACAAGAACCTTTTGATCATTTATAACCTTGGAGAAGCTACACTGTTCTTTTCTAATTTTCTTTAAGATTTTGTGTTCATCTTAAAGTAGGGAAATAAAAGTGTGTTACGTCATTTGAGCATTTTGTTATTAAATTTAAATTAAACTTATCATTCTCCTGCGAAGTGAGTCATCTTTATGCCACAAAACTCAAATGATGATTTGGCGAATTGATGGTCATATTTTACCGGATGACATATCCCAAAAGCGTTGCAATCTAAACTTGGAAACTAGCTGCATTGTGGTAATTAGCTGGTTTATGTGGCATTTGGTGGATTTTGTGGGTGAAGCCTAACTTGCTGCTTCTATTCTCCGCATAGTGCCTGTATAAGTTTCTCTAATGCAATTCACAAATTGTTTCATTGCTCGTGTCAATCTTATATTCTTTGTTACTCTTCGTCATTTGATTCCTCACACCTTCAGTCAAATTTCAATTAAAAAGAGGATTTTAGGGTACTTGCATGGTATAAGTAGTCCATTGAGATTCCGGTCGGGAGTGCTCTCGGGCTTTCTTCAGGGATAGTGGAAAGGACATGGATGGAAGAGTGAGTACGAACAGCAGGCTACCTTATTTTATCACCAAATTCCCACCATTTAGTTGTGTTTACACATTGCAGGAAGCAAAGATGGAGCTCACCAAATTCTAACATTTTATTTTTTAACAGGTTGGCTGAATAGTCAAAACTTGTAGATCTATGCTGTTTAAAAAAATTCCCAATTGTTAATAGACAGCAGGGAAGCATGCAAATGTATCAGTTTCTTCTGCTTTGTCCTTTGACCAGATCTGAGTTGATTCTCAGAATATAAAAACAATTGCAATTTTTTGCGATGCATTTATAGCATGTTTCGTACAGTCAACTCAAACTTAACACAGACCAGACAAGATAATTCCTGAATTTCATTACGTGCTTTTGATCTTTATTCTATATATATTTGTTTGTTATGGCAACTTCTCTTTTTGAGTTTTGGCTTACCTTTTCTTTACTCTTCTGGTTGCCGGTAATTGTTTTTGTTTTATTGGGCCCTAAATTCCTATTGTCGTCTGCTTCACCAATTTGTCTCTTGTACCATAAATAAATACAATTATACTAAAGAAAAATTAAAACAAAAGCGGAAGATGACATATTATCTTACCAAACCCAACAACCGAAACTTAGTCAACTCCTCAAACTTCATTATTAATGGCCGCTTTTTTCAAGTCCAAATTGGTAAGAAAATACTACTACTCTAAATCACAATCAAAAGGGGACCAGCCAGATTTATAATTTTTACACAATTATCTTTTTTTTTTAAAGTATAACTTATTAAAAATCAACATATTTAAATTTTACATTGATAAAATTCACAAACATCATCTAAAATTTTAATTTATTAGAGACATCCTCATGAAATAAATGCAACTCGGACCATATTTTAACATTCTTGCCTAATGTAATTACGATGGATGATAGAGTATAGAAGAGTAGTATTCACTTTTGAAACAACCCCATCAAGAATACCAAATTTCTAAAACCATGAAAAGTAGTTGTATCTTACGCTCACAATAATGGCGAATTTCGTAACTACTACTTGAAATCAGAGAAGACAAAAAGTGGGTTAATTGAGATTTGTGCAGAGGTCATAACAATAAGCAAGCAAAGTCCGTTTGCTTGACGAACAAGCTCAAAGTCTTAAAAAAAAAGGTTCAACAAAATCTTGAATTTCACATTCTACAACTACTTTACCCTCAGATTCCAATCAACTTTTTTCTTTATTCCAGTACGAGCTAGCTACAAAAAGAGGCCAAATTACAAAAACATAATGCCGTTGGATCAGATGAACGTTGAGTTACAAAGGAATTATGTACTAGTTTTTAAGCTTCTGATCAATTCCCACCTTCAGAATTATTCAAATCACTGAAGGTACTCTCTACCTCTCTCTAAACCCATTATTTTATGTATCTGTTATTTCATGTATTTACATTTTATGTATGGATTTTCTGGTTCTGTTTATACAGTGTGGTAAATGGCAATTAGTCTGTTTTCTTGTTTCGTGGGTTCTGATAATTTGCAAGTTGTCTCCCTGCTGTCAAGAACCATGTCTGTTCATTGCATTCTTGATTCAAAGGAATGAATGATTGATAAAACTGATTCTATTTTTCTAACACAATGTGTGTGTCAATGTTAACAACAACAAACTGAGTTTTATTTCCTGTAAATTTGAGGATGACTACGTGGTTGTTTGGTTCGTTCAATTCAGTTCTCTCTTACTTATATGGTAAAATCCTAAACAACTAGATCACCAACTTAGATCTAGCAAGCTAAGGCTAAGCCACACTTATTACAGAAAATTAGCTGGGATAAATCTCAAATGGCTAACAAGTGTGGCATCTATGATGAGTGCTGCCTTCGGGAATTGGGGAAAAAGAGGAAAAGAAATTATCGCTGACAATTTCTTGATTTAGGAACTTTTAAATTTTTCATGTTAGTATCCTACAAAAATTCACTTCAGAAATTGCTCATCTTTATATGATTATATATTTGGAATTTGAGATAGTATAGTACTTACTATCATGCATACAGAATGTTGCCCCCTCTATATTCAAAGTCATACGGTACCATTTCACTTTGCATTTGTTTGGGGGACAGTATTCATCCTGCCTAACAAACTTGTATCTTCAGGTAAAATCAGAGTATAGCTTACATTGGCAGCATTTATAATAAAATTGGTGTTTCTTTTAGAAGGTAGTCTGATAAGCTTTTAATCTTCCTTAGGAAGCAGCACCTAGTCTATGTATCTGCTCCATTCAATGCATTTTTGCAGTAAGTCATTTTTGAGAAGAAGTCATTATGTTTCTATTACATACTTTTGCATATATTTGTGTTTGCTGCACAGTATTGATGTGGCTCTTTCTCATATTCGTTTGGTTTTTTAATATGTATTCACATCTTTCATATAATTCGCTTCTAGGTGTACTTTTCTTGGCAGGATTCAGGAAGAAACCTTTATCAGAAGCTTTTCTCTGGTTAAAACTACAAGAAATATTCTATGGCCTCAAAAGGAGAATAGCTAATGCTGAAAACAAATTCATGACCAGTATCATTCCCAGATTAAACTAAAGAATGATGGAGTTACATTCATCTTTTTCTGTACTATCGTTGTGCTTGTTCGTATTCCTTGTACCAACAATTATTGCAGACCTAAAGTCAGATAGAAAGGCTCTTCTTGATTTTGTTTCTGGTGTACCTCATGGACGGAGACTCAATTGGAACACTAATTCTTCAGTTTGCACATCTTGGTCTGGAGTCATTTGCAGTCCAAATGGTACTCGGGTAGTGGAGCTCCGGCTTCCTGGAATTGGACTCCTTGGTCCTGTTCCACAAAACACCTTAGGTAGGTTAGATGCACTCGAGACTCTCAGCCTCCGATCCAATCTCCTGGACGGGAATCTTCCATCTGATATTCTCTCTCTTCCTTCCCTCCGCTACGTATACCTCCAACAAAACAATTTCTCAGGTGACATACCTTCGTCTCTTTCTGGACAACTAAATGTGATTGACTTTTCCTTCAACTCTTTAGCTGGGAACATTCCAATCACAGTTCAAAATTTGACAAGTCTCAGTGTTTTGAACCTACAGAACAATTCTCTCACGGGTTCCATTCCTGATTTCGACCTTCCAATGCTTAAACAATTGAATTTAAGCAATAATCGACTGAATGGTTCAATTCCATCATCCCTCAAAGCATACCCTGCCTCCTCATTCGTAGGAAACTCTAAGTTGTGTGGGAAGCCCTTGAGTAAATGTTCTTCGATAACACCCTCGCCTTCTCCCTCTCCCTCTCCCTCTCCCTCGCCTTCTCCCTCTCCCTCTGCCCCTTCCTCTCCCTCTCCCTCTCCCTCTGCATCTCTTTCTCCTCCTGAAGCTACCTTTCCTTTATCTCCTTCTTCGTCTGTCCAGCCATTTTCACCATTGGTTCCTGAAAAGCAAAAATCCAAGAAAAAGTTGAACAAAGGGACTACAATTGCCATTGTAGCAGGTGGTTCTGCAGTGCTATTTGTCCTAGTTTTAGCGATGTTGGTATATTGCGTGAAGAAAAGGAAAACTGCTGGAGGCAGTGTACCGAATGGGAAGCCCTTACATGGAGGAAGAAGCGAGAAACCTAAGGAAGACTTCAGCAGTGGAGTCCAAGGCTCAGAAAAGAACAAATTGGCTTTCATAGAAGGCTGTTCCTACAATTTCAATCTTGAGGATTTATTGAGAGCCTCAGCTGAGGTGCTGGGTAAGGGAAGCTATGGTACAACATACAAAGCTATCTTAGAGGATGGAACAATAGTGGCTGTGAAGCGTCTCAAAGAAGTTTTTGCTGGGAAAAGAGAGTTTGAACAACAAATGAAGACTATTGGGAGGTTGGATCAACACCCAAATGTTGTTTCCCTTTGTGCTTATTACTACTCCAAGGATGAGAAACTCCTAGTCTATGACCACATGGCTAATGGTAGCTTGTCCACACTATTACACGGTATTCCACCTCCTAAAAGATAATTTATGTGAAATAGGATAAAGTTATTGCTAATGCAGAAGATTCAGGGCAAAAGACATAAAAAATGCATAATTAAAAGAGTTAGCATTGTACCCTTGAAATGGTGAGTCTTACTTCAAACAAGCATCACAGATCATTGAAATAATTATGTTAACATATAGAAATGCATGTTCTGGTTAAGCTGTAGTTGATTCACCATCCCAGATATGCACTGAATTACTATAGAAGCTGGTCCAAGCAGATTGTGGTTACATAGTGCATGCAAAATAATGAATTTAACCTTCGAGAGTGGATGTGGTAATTCATTATCATTAACTTGAAAGCAATTTTTGGCATATCTGGTTTCGTCAAGAATTCACCAGCATGTTTATCCTGAAATTTGCAGGAAACAGGGAGTCTGGAATAACACTTGATTGGGAATCGAGATTGAAAATTTCTTTTGGAGCAGCAAAGGGAGTTGCACATATTCATTCGGTTGCTGTTGGGAAATTGACCCATGGAAATATTAAGTCTTCCAATGTTCTCCTTAACCAAGACTTAAATGGCTGCGTCTCAGATTTTGGTCTTACTCCTCTCATGGGACTCCCCACGGTTCCATCAAGAAGTGCGGGATATCGAGCACCTGAAGCAATTGAAAATAAGAAATCCACCCAAAAGTCTGATGTCTACAGCTTTGGTGTTCTCCTCCTGGAATTGCTCACTGGTAAAGCTCCAGTTCAGTCACCTGGTCATGACGAAGTAGTAGATCTACCACGATGGGTCCAGTCTGTCGTGAGAGAAGAATGGACAGCAGAGGTTTTTGATGCCGATTTGATGAAGTATCAAAATATTGAAGAAGAAATGGTGCAAATGCTTCAGATTGCTATGGCATGTGTTGTGAAGGTGCCTGAGATGAGACCTACAATGGATGAAGTTGTTAGGATGATAGAGGACATCCGGCAATCTGATTCCGAGAACCGGCCATCATCAGGGAAGTCCGTGAGCCCGATTAGTCCAACAGTGTAAAGATTGCTGGTGTCAGTTGCCATAGTAATTCTTCTCTTTCCTCTTCACTGGAAAAAAAGTGTGTTCATAGTATTCAGATGTATGTTGCTATTACCTTAGAATGTGTCTGATTATTCACTTCTTTAGGATTCGTATCTCCACTGTCCACTTGTGCTTAACTCTTCAGAATCCATTTTAAAGTTCAGTCTATGCTTACCATTTACCAATCAATATACTCTCTTTAGACTTTCTGCACTTTCCATCAACATTGTTGCAGATAATTAATTTGAGACGGCTGAAATTACGTATAGCTTCATACACTTTGTTAGAATTTGGGTGTGACCCGAATTCCTTATTGAAATAATTGAAAAATTCTAATTGAAGTGCACGTCAAGAGGAATTCAGTTTGGAATAGTATTAGAGTTTTATTCAAGTTGAAATTCTATTTGGAAGCCCTATTGAAAGTTGGAATTTGTATTGAACTTGAAAATATTGAAATTATGGATCCAGAAGAAAAGTCGTTGCATTTTCATTAGCCTACCGCTAGAGCAACAACTACAAGTGTTCTCCCGAAACTTGGTCGCTCGCTTGTCGCCTGCTTGGTGCGCGAGTGACGGACATGTCTCTAGCTTATTGTTCGAGCAATAGGGATATCCGGCTCAGGCCCTTTTCGCGTTTTAACATGTTTCTTGGCATTCTACTTCGACTACAATTCATTTAGTAGAGTATGGACGTCCCCTACATGTTCCCTATAAATATTAGACTCTTCTATACAATTTTATAAGTGTGTGGGAAAAGTGATTACTAACTTTTAGGATCATTGTAATATTTCTCCATTTTCATTATTTGTGGCGTAATAAAATTTCCTAAGTCCTCTGCCATATTTTATTGTCTTCTTTTATTCTTTTACTTGCGATCATATACTTCATATTTTGCTATATAACTTAAACATCTTAATCTGGTGGTTGGTTTCATATCAAGTGGTATCGAGCAATGCGTGATCCTTAAATTCTCAACAATTGGTATCAGAAATTTTGGGCATAATTAACACAACAAATAGTATCAGAGACTAGGTTCAGCAGTTCCGCAAGAGCATATTGTTTGATTTGTTCGAGGTTTTTGTTCATGATGGCTTCCATAAAGTATGACATTCAACTTTTGGATTGGAGCACTAGATTTTCGCTATGACATGTTAAGAATTTGTGTGCAATACTCGCACATCAGGCTTTGGATGATGCGTTGTTGGAAATTGACAAGATGCCCGCGAAGGAGAAATTACGGAAGGATAAGAAGATAGTTTCTCACATTCATCTTCATTTATCGTATACCATTCTCCAGGACTTTTTGAATGAGGGTTCAAAGGCTGCTTTATGGTTGAACTTGGAGTAATTGTATATGACTAAAAGTTTGACAAGCAAGTTGCATCTCGAGCAGCGTTTATACTCTCATCGAATGACAGAAGGAGGATCATTGAAAGATCATCTGACTGCATTTAAGGAGATAATTGTTGATTTGGAAACTTTGGAAGTAAAGCATGATGAAGAAGATTTGGCCTTAATCCTATTGTGTTTGTTGTCCGCTTCGTTTTCTTCATTTAGAGACACGATCTTATATAGTCGTGATACTCTCACCACAGAGGAGGTGTATGATGCTTTGTTTTCAAAAGAGATGATAAAACGTCTGGTGTCTGAGGCCAGAGATGGAGAAGGCCTTGTTGTTCATGGTGATTCTGGAAGGGACAGATCGAAGTCTAAGTTCAGTAATCAAATTTGTAACTTTTGCAAGAAGAAGGGACACGTGAGGAATGATTGCTACAAATTGTAGAATAAAGAAATGTTGGTTGCACGTCGATATGGGAAGCAATCAAAGACTTCAGGTGAAGCAGACCTCCCATAAAACATTGTAAATGAGGGAGATCTCTTGGCTATTTCTGACATCAAGTCTAAACCAGAGGATTATTGGATTTTGGCTTCAACGTATGTGTTTCATATGTGTCTTAATAAGGACTTGTTTACTGCATATGAAATTGTTTCCAAAGGTGTCGTGGGTATGGAAAACAACACATCTTGTTAGGTTACTGGAATTGATATGATCAAATTGAAATTATTGGATGGGATAATTAGAACACTTGACCAGGTTCGACATGTTCCGAATTTGAAGAAGAATCTTATCTCGTTGTCTACCTTTGATCAAAAGGTTATGAGTTCTTTAGTGGATGTGGAGTTTTGAAAATTTGTAAGGGTGCCCAGGTTGTATTGGAGTGACAGAAAAGGTCTTAATTATACATTTTGTAGGGTCGTGCAGAATCTAGAAGAGTCAATCAACATAGGTTTAGTACCGTGATAGACATTCGGTTTGGTGCAATACCTTTAAGAGCTTGTAAAAGGTCGGATTTGAAGAATATAACTCAGTGGAATTCAAGAGATATGGATAATGTCGCTTTATCACCATCACCTGTGGTTCCATTATATTTTATTGTTAGGAACGGACCCAGTGGAAAAAGGTATGTAGATGCTGATTTTGTTGAGCATGCTTTTTGATAAATGTAGTTTTATTACTTATTCATGACGCTAAATCATGATATTTATTATTTTTTGAATAAAATTCTACTTAATTTATGTTAAATTGTATTTCGTAGGTAAGATTTTATGTTTAATGAAGAATTGAAAAAATAATATAAAATAGCTGAAAAATGGCAAAATCCAAAGTACGAGAACTAAATTGGCATGGGTTGCACAAATAAAATTTTTTTGACGATCAACTTGCATTACATAAAAGATTTGAGGTCTTGGAAAAAGATTTAATTTAATTCAGTATTGGAATTTACTTTAGGTCTTGGAAAAAAAATTAATTTAATTCAGCATTGGAATTTACTGGACCTCAACTTGGACTTTTAAAATTAAACTAAACAAGGCTACAATATATAGATGTGAGATATAAATACCTTCAGGGAGAAAAAGCAAAAGGGCCAGCAGCCATGTTGGGTAATTGATTTATTCACGCATAGTGGTCTACTTCTGGGGGAGGAAAATGAAGCAATTTTTGGGGAATATATATATACACACACATACACAGCCATAGAGGAAAAGAAAAAGCATAAAGTGGACAAAAATAGGTACTATGGAGTTCATTCATATATACGCAGTGGTCGGCTTTTCTGGGAAGAAAATAGAGGTAGGTTGGTGGAGAAAACAAAAAGAAACTGTAGCAGCAGAGTAGAAAGCTGAAATCATTATATATATATACACGGAAACGGATGAAAAGAGACGGCACACACGTGTAGCTTCATGTTTCGTCAGTTTTTGGTGATGTCTTTTTACTTTTGCGCGTTTAAATTTAATATTATGAGTGGCTAAATACTTTTATTGTTATGATTGATTACGTAGCTTAAGGTTTTTATTATATGTTTAATTTCAAGATTTTCATACCATTTTAATACTTGTTAATTAATTATTGTATATTTAATATTTTTATTTGTTTGCGCAATAATTAATTGATTTAGGGATAATACTGAAACTAAGAGATGATGTATAATTCTAACTCGTACAATAATTAACATAGACATTATAAGAGATCGAGAAATAATTATAAGCTATGCGATCTTTATTGAACCCCTATCAATAAATGTGTTCATATGTGTGTGAATTTATATAGAGGTATAGTAAATTCGAGTATATGAATAGGATTAGTGTTGCTCGAGAGATATCACTAACTACATCAGGTTAATTCAATCGTTGACACGTATGAAAAATGGGTGAATATTTTGGAATTAAATGTATTATAAATAACCTAAGTGAAATAGAAAATCCCGACTACCTCATCACATAATATTTTCTCCAATTTTAATTTGAGTTTGTTATTTATTTAATACTTTGTTATTTTATTTATTAGAATTTCGCTTATAAAACAAAAATTGATTTGATCATTAGTTACTATTTTAATTTAAATTGAAGTTATATTAGTTTAAAAATTTACTTGCGAAATTTCACGAATAAGTTTTTGGCGCCGTTGTCAGGGACTAGTTTATTTGCTTTAAATTTTTTTAGCTAATTCTAGTTTTGATTTAGATTTTTTCCTTTCTTTGTTTGTTTTTTTTTTTTTAAGTTTAGGATTGTGTTTTTTTTATTTCATTTTTGTTACAAGTGTCCTTGCATGTAAAATTCGAGAGTAGGTAATTTAGTACCCTTTGATCCAGAAATCGAATGCACTTTTAACCATAGAATTAGGCACAAATGAGAGAACGTCATAGCATAACAGAACAGAGAAGTGCAACTGGCACAAGTTGGACAACTAGTCGAGATTAATGAAGATGATTAGCCACTTGGACAATTCATCACACCACTTGTGGCACCAAATCAATCAAGTATCGTTTATCCTCTATTCGGACAACCAAACTTTCAACTAAGGACATACATAATTTTATTATTCCAGAATTGAGTATCATTTTATGGGAAGCCTCATGAGAACCCACACAATCACATCTCGCACTTTTTTGACATCTACCAAAATTACAATTTCCATGAGAATCTGATGAAACAATCAAGTTGAGACTCTTCCTACATACACTCAAAGATGGAACAAGAAAATGGTTGGATGCCCTACCCACTGAAAGCATTAGGACCTGGAATGATCTCGTACAAAAATTCGTCATAAAATACTTTCCACTGTCGAAAGTAACTAAAATAAGACACAATATATCCACTTTTCAACATGATGAATTAGAGAGATTTCACGAAGCATGGGAAATGTTTAAGGACTTGATCAAGAAGTGTCCTAATCACGGTATTAAGAAAAATTTGCAAGTTCAATACTTCTACACTGGTTTAAACCCAGCATGTCGTATATCGGTGGATGTAGCTTCAAATGAATCTATCACATTAAATTCACCGAATGAAGTTGAGGAATTATATAAGACGATAGTAGCCAACAATGCCTTACAGCCTTTTGAAAGATCCACACATAAGAAGCACACAGGTCTACAAGAGTTGAATGCTTTCTCGACATGATCAGCACAGATGTCATCTTTTGAGAAGAATGTGATAGATCACTTGACTAAGAGAAATACAGCAAAAGCAGTGCAAACGAACTTGTTGGTTTGCAATATATGTGGTGGAGCTCACAATAATGGGGAATACTATATGGCATCTCAAGGGATAGATGAAGTTAACAACTAAAATAATCAGCAGCAGCCTTCCCTTGGTTTTCAACAGCAACAAAAAAAGTCATCTCTGGAAGATATCTTGGGTAAATTTATACAGAAGACCGACCAGTATATGGCAAAGACCGAAACAACCTTGCAAAATCATTCAGCATCGATAAAGAGGTTGAAAACTCAAATATGTCAGTTGGCACACATTATCTCGGAAAGACCACAAGGAACCCTACCTAGCAACACAAAAAATAATCCAAAGGAACATGTACAAGCAATCACAACAAGAAGTAGGGTACAGTTGCCTAAAATTACAATAAAAAGGTCAGTAGTAGAGACAAATAAAGTGCCTACTTCAGATGAGGAGCAAGTGGAGGAGGCTGAAAAATCAATTGAGAAGAATTTGAAAGAGAATTCAAACATACCACAGGCTAAGGCGGTCGTTCCTATAAGAGAATATGTACCCCCAATTCCATTTTCGCAGAGACTGCATAAACATAAATTGGACAAACAGTTCTCCAAGTTTGTTGAAGTGTTTAAAAAACTGCAAATGAACATTCCATTCGGAGATGCTCTAGCACAAATGCCCAGCTACGCAAAATTCATAAAAGAATTCTCGCTAACAAGAGAAAGCTGGAGGATTATGAGACAGTGATGCTAACTGAAGAGTGCACTGCACGTCTACAGAATAAATTGCCTCCTAAGCTCAATGATCCAGGGAGTTTTACTATACCTTGTACCATAGGAGATAAATATTTTGAACATACTTTATGCGATCTTGGCATAAGTATAAATTTAATGTCGTTGTCTTTATATAAGAAACTAGGGATTGGAGAGGCTAAACCAACCACAATATAATTACAACTGGCTGATCACTCCATAAAGCATCCAAGAGGGACTATTGAAGATATCTATATGGAAGGAGACCGGGATATTCCAATCATTTTAGGCAGACCTTTCTTGACTACTGGAAGAGCATTAATTGACGTACACAAAGGAACGTTGCCACTACGAGTTAATGATGAAAGAGTAAATTTCAACATCTATCAAGCGAAGAAACCTCCAAAAAAGGCTGACTCTTGCTATATGATTAAATCAGTCGAAGCAGTTGTAGGTAATAGAAAAAAAGGGATTTATTCTATGACCTTTTAATGCAGCACATGATTATCGGATTTATTCTATGACCTTTTAATGCAGCACATGACTACCAGTTATCCAGCAATGGATACATCTCTTACTGGTAAATGCTCAAGGCCCAATGAAGTAGTTGATTTCTTGTTGGCTCATGAAACCTATCCACCCGACAAAAAAGAGAACTATATGAAAAAGCCTCGGAAACCTCCGAACAATGCCAAACCAAAAGAGGTTTTGAAGGCTCTACCAGAGTTAAAGCCGTCTAATTCTATCTGCCATGCTATAGTGAAGAAGAATACAAACCCAAGGATAAAGTTTAGAAACATGAGATATGTGCCACCTGAAGATCCAACGTAGACAATTTCGTTAAATCAAGCTAATGACATTAAAGAAGTGCTTCTTGGGAGGATAGCCTAATTTATTTTAAGTTTTAGTAGGATTCATCATCCCTACCCTGTTTCCCCTTAGTTCTTCGTTTTTGTTGGTTTATTAGATGTTAGAGTTTAGTAACACTTGTTCCAGTTTTTTGATCGTCATGCTTTATTTGATTTTTGAGGAACATGACGTCGCGGAACATTTAAACAAATTTTGACCAAGGAGCCAACAGAAGTAATAGGAAAGCTAGTCGTTGAATTACAAGTCATATCAGGAGAGTTTTTTCTTCATTTTCTTCACCATCCCTTTATATGCTAATTTAGGATATAAGACATTGAGGACAATGTCTAAATTAAGTTTGGGGTGGAAAACACGAGTTTTCATTTTTTTTTAATGTATTTTTGTGTGCTTTAATTTTTTTTTAAAGTTAAAAAATTTCAAAAATATTTTCTTTTTTTGTGCTTGTGTGAGTTACTTGGCTTGGCTTGGCAGGCAATGAGGAATGTATTGAATCATAGATTGATTTATAAATGGTGAATAAGTTGTATGCTTAGGTTAATTTTTGTTTTTTAATGTGAAATTTGATATATATTGAGCACATGAATTAAGTTAAGTATTGTGTATGAATGAGTTGAATTCATAATCAGATAGGTTGAAATAGTAGACCATAGGTGTTAAATCCAAAACCACAAATTTTTTACTTCCTCGGACCAAATTTAGAACAATTTGGAGAATTTCACTGTTGTGGTAAGATCAAAGATAAATGGGGATTCCATGTGTGATGTGTGGACTGTTTAATGTCAGTAGGATCAAATTGAGTGAAAATCTCAAGTTAGATGTTGTTATTCTTAAATTTGTATTTAATAAGGGACATTTCACTAATCAATGCATAAATAAATTATTATTTTACCTGAAAATTTCTTTTCGTAGCCTTTATGACTCGAGCAATTAAGCTTACAAGAGTCTATAAAACCTCTTGCCCTGTGGTCATCTGATTTGGGAGTTATCGACTGAAAGCTTGTTACATGGGTCATTTAGAAAACTTAAAAGTGAGAATACTTCAAATTGAGGAAAAAAAATTGAAAATCAAAAAAAAAAAAAAAAGGTGTATGAAACAGAAGACACACCTAATGCCTTGATTATATCCCAAATACTTATTTGGGAAAAGTTGACTTTTGATAAGGGATTATTATGTTAGTTAAGTCCTAAAGATTGAAACAATCAAATAATGGAGAATCCTTATTTATTAACATATTGACTAACAATTAGTGAGATTTGCCCAAACTAGAGAGGTGAGGATAGTATGAAATTCAACATTAGTTCACGCACTTGAAAAGAGAGAAAAAAGTTTGTGGGTGTGTAAATCTTACAAGTGATGAAAGAATATATTTGACCATTGAGGATTGGGAATTGAAACAGCTTATAAATTCATAATGATATGCTTAATTTTTCACATAAACATATGTCGGTTTTACATTGGAGAAGTAGATTTTAAGTTTTGTATTGTGATTTTGAAGCTGTGATTAGATTTAATATTATGATTTCAATTCTAAGATAAAAAGCCATGTTAGCTAGCTAATTTTTTTTGCTTTGCTTGATTGACTGGCCAACAATTAGGTAATTAGCATTGCGTGTTGGTGTTTTGTTAGGTTTTAATCTTGTTTGAGGACAAACAAAAAATAAAGTTTGGGGATGTGATAATCGTAGTTTTATTACTTATTCATGGAGTTAAATCATGATATTTTATTGTCTTTTGAATAAAATTCTATCTAATTTATGTTAAATTTTATTTTGTAGGTAAAACTTTATGTCTAATGAAGAATGGAAAAAAAGAATATAAAATAGCGGAAAAATAGCAAAATCCAAAGTACGAGGACTAAATGGCATTGGCTGCACAAAATAAATTGTTTTGAGGATCAACCTGCATTACATAAAAGATTTGAGGTCTTGGAAAAAAAAATTAATTTAATTTGGTATTGGAATTTACTGGGCCTCAACTTGGGCTTTTAAAATTAAACTAAACAGGGCTGCAATAGATGGATGGGAGGTATAAATACGTACAGGGAGGAAGAGCAAAAGGGCCGATAGCTATTTTGGGTAATCAATTTATTCACGCATAGTGGTCGACTTCTGGGGAAGGAAAAGTAAGCAGTTTTTGGGGAATATACACACACACACACACACAGAGAGCCATATAGGTAAAGCAAAAGCATAAAGTGGACAAAAATAGGTGATATGGAGTTCATTCATATATACACATTCACACGCGCAATGGCCGACTTTTCTGGGAAGAAAACAGAGGCATGTTAGTGGAGAAAACAAAAAGAAATAGTAGCAGCAAAGTGGAAATCTGAAATAATTTTATATATATATATATATATATATATATATATATATATATATATACACACACACACATACAAACAGACGAAAAGAGATGGGACACGTGTGTAACTTCACGTTTTGTCAGTTTTTGGTGATGTCCTTCCACTTTTGCGAGTTTAAATTCAATATTATGAGTGACTAAATACTTTTATAGTTAAGATTGATAACTTAGCTTAAAGTTTTTATTATATGTTTAATTTCAAGATTTTTATGTCATTTTAATACTTGTTAATTAATTATTGTGTATTTAATACTTTTATTTGTTTGCGCAACAATTAATTGATTTAGGAATAATATTGAGACTAAGATGTGATGTATAATTATAGCTCGTGCAATAAGTAACATAGACATTATAAGAGATCGAGAGATAATTATAAGCTATGCGATCGTTGTTGAACTCCTATTCGATAAATGCGTTCATATGTGTGTGCGAATTTACATAGAGATATAGTAAGTTCGGGCATATGAATAGATTAGTGTTGCTCGAGAGAGATCATTAACTACATCAAGTTAATTCAATCGTTAACACGTATGAAAAATGGGTGAATAAATTGGAATTAAATGTATGATAAATAACCTAAGTGAAATCGAAAATCCCGACTACCTCATCACATAATCTTTTCTCCAGTTTTAATTTGATTTTGTTATTTTAATTACTACTTTGTTATTTTATTTATTAGAATTTCGCTTATAAAACAAAAATTGATTTGATCATTAGTTACTATTTAAATTTAAATTGAAATTAAGTTAGTTTAAAAATTTATAGTAGATAGTAGTCTCTATGGGACGACATTCGGATTTAATAAATTCACTTTATTACTTGTCACGATCCGTACGCTTGCAAAATTTCACAAACACTTTCATTGTAATAGAAGGTGTACAATCTAGCAAGGAGCATTCTTTAAAAGTATTTGAATTTGATTATGCTTTACAGCTTAGTTTAGTGAATTTTAAAATCATTATAATTTTTTGGGAATCTGAAGTTACAAAGTAGTGATTGGATTCATTGGAAAAGTTGGAGTATTTTATATTTGGTTGGAGAAATCAGTTTTGTTTATTGTTGAAGAGACTGTTCATTCATTGTAGACGTATTTTCTTCACCAGATAGCACAGTTGTACATATGTTAAATCTTATGGCAAAAATAGGTATGTTACTAGCAATTGAATACATAACACCACCGATGAGGTGGCAATGCGGATTTACTAATAACTTCTAAATTCAAGTGAAATGTATTCATTAAAAAAGACCCCAAATTAGACTCCAACAATACAGAATCCAACTCCAAATCTACCCGAATTCTTAAAATATGCTAATTACTCAAAGATCTCGTATAACATTGCAATATATATAAATGGGATTTTCTTTTCTCTTTAAAAAAAATATAGGCTCATTTACTAACTTTTAGGACTCCACATTCAACAGTATACATTTATCCTTTTGAATCAAGAGTACTTATGGAAATAATATTTCTCTTCGGGTTTGAAATTTGTCTCACTATATTAAGTGTTCTAATCATCCCATCAAACATCTTTATTCTGACCTCCGACAAATACCATCTACTCGTCTGGGTATATTATTACTGGTCATAACAACACATTTTGAAACTTCTTCATGTGTTGAAAATGAATCCCGATTATGAGTCATATGAAAAGTGCAAGTTGTATTAAAAATTCAAGTCTCGTCAGGTTAAGAGTTATAGTCAAACATAAGTAAAAACTCTCCATCGCTGTTAGGATTTTCTACAATACTTGTTTCCCCTGAAATTTCTGATTGTTGATTTGTAGTTAATTTTGATTTATTCTGCAACTTATAACAATCGTTCATCAAGTGTCCCGAATTCTTGCAATAAATTTTAAAGTTAGACCTTAATTTGCCTTTACTCAACCACCATCAAAAACAAGCCAATCTAATGAGCCTTAATTTAAATGAGATGCTTCATCTTCTCATTTGAATATAGAACATCATATACTTTTTTAATAATGAGATCATGACTATATTAGATCGTGTATTTTAACAAAAAATATGAAATGAGCAAAAATACAACAAAATCAATCCCATGTAAGCGAGCACTACTCACCTCCTAATATGTCGCAACGAAAATTTTGTATAGCAATCCAATAGCGAAACATCAAACTTCATGGTTGCCATAAAAAAAATCGAGCTAAGCCGTCTAACTTGATCAAAACCTCGATCTCCCAAGAATTTCCAAGTATTTTGCTCCGATAACAATTTGTTGTGAAATGCAAAAGATGATGCCGGATTAAAGCAATAAATTGTTGGAGAAAATAAGAGATTATAGCCACAATATGAAGTAATTAATCATAAGAGCACAACAATAAAATAATTTGTAGAGAATGAAGATTTTATTATAATATGGAGAAATAATACAAATATTTTATGTTAATGATTTGTCTAACTTATAATGAGAATAAAAAAACCTCCAACAAGGTTAAACCAACCTATAATGAGGTTAACAATCTATTTTTGGGCAAATTCAACCTAACTAAATTATAGAGAATAGTCAATAATATGTAGAGAACAATCCAAACCCTAGAAAGAAAGTTATAGATTAAATAGAATAACCAAAAATTTCCTTATCTTGATTTTTTCAAATCCAAATTCCAATAGGGCTTTCTAATAGAATTTGAACTAAAATTTGTCAAATAAACTTGAATAAGATTCGAAAACCATTCCAAATATAATTTTTCTTTATGTGCATTTTATTAAAACTCCCAATTATCTTCAATAAATAATTTGGGACACACCCAAATTTTTACAGCTATCTATTTTAGTTCTTGATTTGTAACCTAGCTTCATTCATGCATTTTTGGCAATCGATGAAGCTATGATATATAATTTTCTTTTTCAAGACAAATTAATTTTTTTTCTAACCACGACTCGAATCTATTCCTAACCAAAATTCGAATGATTAGAATGTATTTAAGTTTAAATTATCTATATGATTGCACATATGATAAATATTATTCTTAACATCTATTGCAAATATATTAATTTTATCGCATTCTAAACTTATTGTTAGTCTTCCAGTACTAAAACAAGCAACTAATTATCTAATTGGATCTAGCCTAGCATATTTTTAAATAAATAAATAATAATAGTAGTAGTAGTAGTAGTAGTAGTAGTAGAAAAATATAATTGGGATCATGATAGAATGCAAACGATGTTGATCTTTAATTTCAAGGTTGAATTATTCAAAATTTTGATGTAATTAATTTCAATTCCTTGCCATGGGTTGATCTCCTCTCAATTTGGTCCATTATTCTTGATGAATTTGATAATATTATTGTGTATGACGAGGTTAGAGAGGGTTATTTCAATGTGTATCCCTTGTTTTATATTTATAAGAACCAGAAAATAGGTCAAAATTGCGTCCAATATGGGTTCCAAAAGAGTTTAAATCGCGAAAGAAAACCGATTCATCTGCGAAAATTGCCCACCTACGCGATTACAGGCATAACCACCACGCCCGCCCGCCATGAAGACAAAAGGCTCTTTGGTTTATGAAAACAGGGCTCCGTGCACGCACCATGAATTGCCCCTAGCGCGCAAATTTGTGTCGGTTCGTCCCTGAATAGCTTTTGGTATTTGACCATAACTTTCTTTCTTAATATTCGATTAAAATGATTCAAAATGAGCTATAAAAATAATTCAAATGGATACAATTCTTCTAGATATACAATTTCTCTAATTTGAAAGTTTGCTATCCAAAACAATGAGTCTCAAAATTGATTTGTGACAACACTTCAACTATATTTCACTCATTTGACCTCCAATTACATGCAATTGATTCTAAATGATCTTCAATCATCATTTTGTGATCATAATCAACTATTAAATATTTTCATTTTGGTCCCCGAACTTTAGATTTCTTTCATTTTGCCCATTTTCTTTCCTTTCTTCTAATTCCATCAATTTGCCGCAAAGTTTATCAAGGGTTAGCAACTAGTCGAGCCGAGCAAAAGCTTATTACACGGGCCGGCTCGGCTCGATCCCCCAAAGTCTAGCTGCGACCCTGCCTCTGGATCCTCCCCGCCTTCATGCCGGAGGTCGTGAGCGAGGACTGGGGGCAGCTCGTGAGGGGTCCCCTTCTTTAGGGTACTCCCTCGTCCTTCTTGGGGCATTTTCATTAGTTGAACTCATTTCCCAAACAACTTGTTATCCAAGGGTTCCAAGTTCTTCTTTGCTCCTCTTTTTCAAGGGCACTTCTTTTTCAAAGGTAAGAGCTTTGCTTCTAACCAAACTTTCAGATGCAACCTCGCTTTCTCTTCATGTGTTTTCGCGGTTAACCGTATGATTTTCCATAGATGACGTCAATTTGTTGACCTCAAAAAATGAATCAATAGATGTTGGGCCCACTCGCGCCAAGTCAAGTACGATTCTGACGCATTCCTACCGGAATGATGACGGTAGCATGACGAAGATGGACGCGGGAGGTACTTTGCGACGAGAGACAAAATTGTTCAAGTTTCGACAGGTGGAATGAAGGCAATCGTGCTAACAACGATTACCCGATTGAAAGTAAACTAATCTATGAAATAACAAACAAGAACCACGTGGCCTCATCTCCCTTACTAAGGCTTCACATCACTGTCTATCCATACAATTAATACATTGATAAAGGGTTAGTCGCCCTATACAATATGCTGACTTACTGACAAATTTTATTACAAGTATTACATCAATTACTTCTAAGAGATCTTCAAATCCATTACAATGGACAGCGTTGACTTTATAAGCCTTGGATTAGTTTAGAGGGCCTTAGATGGACCTGAGCCTCGTCTCTGATGAGGTGCTTCAGGCTGGACTTCATTGCACTGTATGATAACTTTGGGTATTGTGTTGAGGACCTCGACCTACTTGTCTTTGTTGGCGTGTCTGACCTACAGGTTTCTTTTGACTTGTTGACTATTTGCAGCTGGCAGCCAACCCCACGTGGACCTGTTGGGATGTTCGAGCTGGGAACTCAGATATAGGGGGA
The DNA here is from genome assembly GCA_035079005.1 of Fraxinus americana. Classification (NCBI taxonomy): domain Eukaryota; kingdom Viridiplantae; phylum Streptophyta; class Magnoliopsida; order Lamiales; family Oleaceae; genus Fraxinus; species Fraxinus americana. Next base: position 27,600,845 of record CM068726.1, on the reverse strand, counting down.
TAAAAATAGTCCCCCAAGTCTATGCATATGATTATTTATGCAATGCATGGACTTCAAGCGTTGTGTAATCCCTAGAAGGAAAGACGCTCAAATCTATGTAGACCTTCTCATGGGAGTTTTCTAAGGTGGCTTGGTAGGTAAAGAATATTGTATTTCTGAGGCTCCAGCCTTTGTTCAGAGCTCCTTCATAAGTTGAGTGGCTAATAAGATCTGATACTATAAATAGCTTCGGTTTGATAGTTACGAGGGTTTGTTATCTTTCCAATAACTCTGAGAAATACGAGGCGTCCTAATCATGGTGGCTCAATGATTTGATGTTGTGGTACCTTTCCAAGAAAAACAGCTCAGGCAGGCCTTCGAAGATAAAGCGTTAGATGTTATGGGCAGCTCAGATTACAACCTCTGAATGAATGGCGGATGACTAGGATTGAGATCCAACGGTCAGGGTTGAGTGGGCTTGCCTATAAAAGGCAAAACACTTTAAGAGTATTTCTTTCCACCTTTGCACGAATCTCTGTTTCATTACTTTTTCAGAATTCTCAAGCCTTCACTTAGTTTTCTTCTGAAAACTTTGCAATCTCTCGTTTCAACATTCTTCTAAGTGTTTTCTTCTCTTGTTCCATTCGTGCTTCTAAGAATCCTTTCTTGGCTTGTAAGTAATTGATTTCTTGAACTTTGGTATTGTCTGTGCATTTATGATATAGATGTGATTGAGGTGGCTAATAAACTAGGGGTTCAGATAACTAGTACGGCTGATATTAGGAGGTCGGTTGAGTCTGGTCGAGGCACCTCGACATCTGCGAGGGTCGTCGGGGTGATGATGGTGTGGGTTGGGGGGCAGCCAAAATTCATTCTAGCATTGATCCAACCTAATTAGCCACCCTTAGAGACAAATATAGGACCTCTTATAACATTGAGCTTCTGTCCCCTTCTCTGATGTACGGGCCTGCTTTCCTAGGCAGGGGTGCATCTCCATCAGCGAGTTTCTTTTAAAGGCTGGACTTCGCCTGCTCCTCCATCCCTTTTTTCGAGCCGTCCTTAGGTTATATGAGTTGGACCTCACCCACCTCGTCCCTAACGGCTGGGCCCAGTTAGTGGGGTCATTCATGCTTTAGAATGAGACTTCTTTGGGCGAGGATATGCCCCTCCACATCTTCCAAACAGTTTACCAGCCTAGATCCTTAGGCAATGGGAATTCCAAATGGTGGTATTCGTTGTGTCCGTAGGGGGGGCACTCTCCTTTTGTATTGGGTCTTTCTACTTCTATCAAGGGGTGGAAGAAGACATGGTTTTGGGTTTAGGAGAAGTGGTAAGAGTACGAGGGTAACACTGTCCCCTATGTCAAAGTTCCGACCTCCTACTCCGAACCCAGTGGGTGTCGTTCCTATACTTTGCTTATTGCCCTTTATTGAACTTATTTCTAATTTATGATCTCTTTTCTTGTAGCGACGGTTGAGCACTTTGAATTCAATAAGAGCGACTAGGATAGCTTATCTGAGATCTATCGCTGACCCTCATCCGAATGTGACTTCGACCGTCTTGTTGTACCTTAGCGATTTTACGAGGATCTTGATTTAATGGCTCAACGTGGTAAAACTTAGCCTGTATTCTGTTAGCGACTTATGTTGATTTTTCTTTATCTACTTATTTTTGATCTTGTTCTTCCCTTGATTGCAAATAATTTCGAGAAGATTGGGCCCCCCACCTCTAATATGGCAACTATTCTGGCCGCCCCATCGACCGCCGATCGTAAAGGCATGAGGCCCTCGTCTGTTGGAGGAAATCAAGAGAGGGACAAGATAGAAAGGGTCTGCAAAGAAGCTGTACCTAAGGAAGAAGGACGAACTCCATTGGCAGACAAGGGAAAAAAGGCTATTGTTAAGGTGCCTAAAAAGAAGTTTCGGGTATCTACCACTGGAGTGGGCTGTTCTTCCGACGTTCACCCACCTCGTTCGGAGTTGCCAGCTGGGGAAAATCTGCTGGAAGCATCCATTGCTGCTTCTTCCGGAGGGAAAAAGCACCCCATTACTGCAAAGCTTCTGAAGCAGGAGCCCGCAAAGAAAACCAAGCCTCCGAGTGATTCCAACACTTCGGATCGTTCCCAATGGAGACCGGCTCTGGCCAAGCGATCTAATGAACTTGAGCTTGAGGCCTTTGCTCTTTTGCCTCCAGAATTCAAAATCGCCAGGATGACGTTCCACACTTTTTGGACTGAGAAGTGGCAAAAATTCGTTGAAACAAGCGATGCTATGGACGTCGTCGCCACTATGGTGGCCCAAGCATCGAGGTCGTTTGGTATGGCCATGGAGGTAGAAGCCCTTTTCAAGACGCTCCAGAAGAAAAATCGAGAATTCATGGGCAAGGCCTCCCAAGATGAAGAGCTGATGAGCAAACCTAAGTCCGAGGCTGACGCTCATAAGAAAAAGGAGGCCGAGGAGTCTATGAAACTTGCTTCTGCTTTGGCAGAAATTGAGGCCATGAAGAAGGAGGTCCACTTATATCAAAGTGAGGTGGCGTCGTTAATGAAGCGAGTGGAGACTTCTGATACCCACCAGAAATTGGCAGCGAAGGCCCTTGAAAAGGTCAACAATGAAAAAGTTGAGTTGACAAGGCAGGTGGGGGAACTGACTTTCCAAGTGACCAAATTGGAAGAAGAAGTTGAAATAGTTCGCCTTGATATTGAGCATGACCGTAACGAAGTTGAGGCTCAGTTTTTAGCCAACTTCCACTTGACGGAGGCATACTAACATTTTGGCATATATTGGAGAAGGTATAGCTATACCGAAGTTATTGAATGGATGGAAGTGCATACTCAGCATGACACCTCCGAACTCAAGGCTGAATTCCTTGAAGATAACGATGAGGAGGAGGGAGAGCCTCAGACACTAGTAGAAGGGAACAAAGTAATCGTCCTCGATGAAGAGGCTGCTGAAGGAGTTCCTGAAAGCGAAGTGGCACCTGGTGCCGTAGTTCCCTTTGAGGCCCCCTAACCCCCACCCCAATAAGCCAAGATGTATTTTTCTTTTTCTTTTTCAAGTGTTAGGGCTTCGGCCTATTGTAAATGTGACTTTTTTTTTTTATTAAATAAAGTTCTGAAATTTCTTTTACTTCTGAAATTTCTTTTACTTCTGATATATTATTTTGACATGATTGCTAACTTTAATCTGACCTTGCTGTAACTTGATAACTTCTGACCTTAACTTTGAGGCTCTTAGCCTTTGTAAAAATTAAAATCCAGGCTCTTAACCTTTGTAAAATAAGTCGAGGCTCTTAGCATGAGCATTGTGGGATCGTGGAATTTTCATTAGTTCGAACCTCTCAAATAACGGGATGAAACTCATTACCAGTTTCAAGTAGGCAGCCATAGATTTATCCCTGGCAGATAAATTTCCATGCACTTGACTAACGACGAGTTGGGAGTCACTGTTGATAAGCCGCTTCACTTGCATTTCTTTTGCCAGTTATAGGCCAGCTAGAAGAGCTTCATATTCTGCAACATTATTGTTTGACTTGAAATCGAACCTTACAGTTGAGGCTAGCTTGTGTCCCTCCGAGCTAACTAGAACTATTCCTGCTTCTGAACCTGTGTCACTAGATGACCCATCGACTGAGAGTCTCCAAATTTGGGGTTTCGAAGGTTCCATTTCCTCTTCAACGTGGGGGATGGGGGTGAATTCAGCTATAAAATCAGCTAAGCCTTGTCCTTTTATGGCTAACCTTGGCTTGTAAATGATGTCAAATTCGTTGAACTCTATAGCCCACTTAAGTAAACTCCCCAAGGCGTCTGGTTTCTGAAGCACTTGTTTGAGGGGATAATTCGTCAGCACATGGATGCTGTGTGCCTAAAAATAGGGCCTCAACTTCCTCGAAGCTGTTACCAAGGAAATGGCCAATTTCTCCATGTCAGGATATCGAGTTTCTACTGCTAGAAGTGCTTTGATTACATAGTACACTGGTAGTTGATGGTCATTTTCTTCTCTTATCAAAATCGAACTCAAGGCTTCGGAGGTCACATCTAGGTATAAATGCAACACCTCATTGTTCTTTGGTTTGGAGAGGACATGTGACTGACCTAAGTGCTTTTTCAGCTCCTGCAAGGCCACCTTGTATTCCTCTATCCATCGAAACTTGTTTCCCCCTTTGAGAGTTTTGAAGAATAGAAGGCATTTGTTTGTTACCTTAGAGATGAAGGGATTCAAGGCTGTGACTCACCCAATGAGACTCTGCACCTCTGTGGGCTTCTGGCGGAGACCTTATTTCAATCAATGCTTTGACCTTCTCAGCGTTTGCCTCAATGCCTCTTTAGTTGACCATATAGCTAAGGAATTTGCCTGATGATACTTCAAATGCACATTTCAAAGGGTTGAGTTCATTCGCTATCTTCATAGGATCTGGTTGTATCTTGAGTAGGCATCCATGAAATTAAGAAGATCATGTCCAACAAACGAGTACATAAGTTGATCTATCCTGGGAAGTGGGAAGCTATCCTTGGGACATGCTTGGTTTAGATTTGAGAAATCTATGCACGCCCTCCACTTCCCATTGTGCTTCTTTACCAACACTGGATTGGAGACCCACTTCGGATATACAAATTCTCTTACGAAGCCATTGTCGATCAATTTTTTGACCTCATCTTTAAGGGCCTTGTACCTTTCTGGGTTGAGGGCTCTTCGCTTTTGCCTAAGAGCTGTAACCTTTGGATCGATGTTTAAGTGATGGCAATTGTCTTTAGGATCGATGCCTACCATGCAATCATACTTCTAGGGAAGCTATACTTGGGACATGTTTAAGTTGCTTCTTCAACAACTACCCCTTCTTCAGGGGTCTATATGGTGCCGGATAATCCTCCTTCTTTAGGAGCTTCAGCCATGAGTACTTCTTCCCGTTGTGTAGGGGCAATCCCTTATTCAAGAAGGGCATCCATGTCGATGTCAGCAAAGACGACGTTGGTGGTTGTTGGTTCTGCCTTTCTTAAGGAGTTGGAGTAGCATTCTCTAGATCCTCGTTGGTCACCTCAAACCGTAGCAACACCATTCTCAGTGGGGAATTTCATGCACAAGTGATGAATCGAGGTCACTGCCCATAACTCCTTCACGGCTGGTCTTTCAAGTACCCCATATGTAAGCAGATCGGTTGTCGACTAAAGGAATTCCATGAAATGTCGAGCAATCAGAGGTTCGGCTCCCATCTCTATTGCTAAAGTGATTTTATCTCTTGGGAGATACTATCTCCCTTAAACCCAAACAAGGGAGAATTCATTGAGGTCAGCTCATAATCAATCTTCATTTTATAAAAAATGGTGCCAAATAGGATGTTTATTGAGCTTCTATTATCTACCAGCATCCCTTTCAGGCTATTGCGAGTAACGACAGCGCTTACTACTAGGGCATCACAGTGGGGGTAATGCACTCCTAGCGTATCCTCCTGTGTAAAAGTGATTGGAGGAGTAGTTTTTCCGGTTGGAGATTGATTCACTACATAGCTCGTCATGATTGGGTCTCCTGCCTCTCTAGCATAGTTCCTATGGGAATTCCTAAATTTTCCACCCACATGAGGGCCTCCAATGAATGTATCAATTTTTTTGAAAGGCTCTTGCTCACCGTTAGGTGGAGAGCTTCGTCTTTGTCTTTGACCCACCCTGAGCCTTTCAGTGTTGTTTTCTCTTCTTCTCTTAGGGTCGTTTCTGTTAGGCGGATGTTGTTCATTGTTTCTAGGGTGTTGGTTCTGCCTGTATGGAGTATTCCTTGGGGGACGCCTTCCCTTTGTCTGATTTTGGTTCTGGGAGTTTCTTATGACGTCCCATCAGTTCTCTGTGTGGTGACCATGGGATTGATGATAGGAGCAGTAATTAGGGGCTTCGTCCTTATTTCTAGGTTCAACACCTTGTCCCTTACCTTGACTCTTTGGTGGTTGTCTTGGGTAAGGTTGACGCTGATGCATTTCAGCACCAAGACTTGCTTTTTCATAGGCTAAGGTTGGTACTGCGTTGAGTGTTGTTGCAGTAAGCTCCTGCCCGTGGTTCAGTAGGGCCTGATTGTCCATTAAATGGAAAGTGTGGCCTTTCCCTCTTTGTATTTGAAGAGGCGGGAGGCCCTGACTTGCACTATTTCTATGATCCTTCAATACTTCATTGAGGATCTCACGTCTTATCATTTCCAATAGGGCGTTGTAGGTGGTGGGATCTTTGTTCTACACATCTCTCCAAAAGAGGGAGTTTATAGCTAATCATCTTCTCAAGGCAGTTAAGGCTTCCCTATCCGTGACTTGCACGCAATAGGTCATCTCATCTATGAAGCAAAACAATAAACTTTTTAGTGCCTTGCTCAGTTGCTGTCGCATGTCCTGAAGTTGCTGGATAGGTCTATATTCTTCTTAGCTGGTCGCGAAGCGTTTTAGGAACGTCTTCTTCATGTCTGGCCACTTCGAATACTCCCTTCGGGTAGCTTTGTGCGCCTCTACTTAACGTTAATTGAAAGGCCATGCACTCCATCGCTGGGGTGGCCTTTTTCAGATTTATGTAAGTTTGGTAGTTGTTTATGTGTTTTGCAGGATCACATCTCCTATCATACTTCGGGGATTTTAGGGAGTGCGAAGTGATTCAGCTTAGGGGCATTTCTTATATTCTCTAAGAAGGGAGACTGTTCATCGTCATCATCGAGGTCACAAGACCTTTGGGGCCCATCTGAATCTTCATCCTCCCCTTGGGGTATCTTGGACAGCGGTCGGAAGGTTTCTGCTTCGTCCCTAGCCTGGTTCCTTCATTCCCGCTTATTTTTAGGGGGTCGAACTAGAAGTCGACGAGGCTCCGTTGCCTCTCACTAATCATTGGAGGTGGAGGGTAAGCTTGCCTATTTCTAGGTGCCTGGGGTGGACGATCCTGCCTATTTCTAGGCACTCCCGAGCTTATCCTATCAAAAACACTTCCAGACTTTTGGGGTCGACTTTTAGGTTCGTAATCCGATGGGTAGTTGAATGAAGCCTCATATGGCCTTTCCGAGCCTTAGTTAACTGATATCTGCATCTCAACTTCTTTGTCTTGAGGAACCTCCATTTCGACATATTGGGATCCAGCCATTTGACTTTGGACTTCTTCCTCCTGATAATATCCTTGCGCCTCAGGGAAGACGTTTTCTGGGACCGCATATGGGGGAGCCTGATACTCTCTTTGCCCTTGTGTGTTCATTAGCATTTCTGCATGGCTAAGTTCTACTAAGTAATGTTTCTCATGTTGGCAGCCATGGTGGCCATCTCCCTTATAAGTCTACCGCTGACCCTGCCCCCCCTCTGGATCCTCCTCGCCTTCGTACCGAAGGTCGTGAGCGAGGAGTGGGGGCAGCTCGTGTGGGTTTCCCTTCTTCAGGGTACTCCCTCGTCCTTCTTGGGGCATTTTCGTCAGTTGAACTCATTTCCCAAACAACTTGTTATGAAACCTTCCATTTATCCAAAGGTTCCAAGTTCTTCTATGCTCCTCTTTTTCAAGGGCACTCCTTTTTCAAGGGTAAGAACTTTGCTTCAAACCAAACTTTCAGATGCAGCCTCGCTTTCTCTTCACGTGTTTTCGTGGTTAATCGTATGGTTTCCCATAGACGGCGCCAATCTGTTGATCCCAAAAAATGAATCAACAGATGATGAGCCCCCTCACGCCAAGCCAAGTACGATTTCGACGCATTTCTACCGGAATGATGACGGTAGCATGACGAAGATGGATGCGGGAGGTACCTTACAACGAGAGACAAAATTGTTCAAGCTCTGGCGGGTGGAACGAAAGCAGTCGCGCTAACAACGATTACCTGGTCGAAAGTAAACTAATCTATGTAATAACAAACAAGAATATGTGGAAGGATAGATGAAATGTTAGTATGTTTCTTTCAAGAGTTCAAGTGTATATCTCAAATATATGATTATACATTTTTCTTATCAATGATCCCACCCCCTATTTAATTACAAAGAGAACCTATTTATAATGCATTGGCCGACGTGGTGACCATTGGATCAGAACTATGTGGCATCATCTCCCTTACTAAGGCTTCACATCACTGTCTATCTATACAATTAATACATTGATAAAAGGTCGGTCGTCCTATACAATATGCTGACTTACTGACAAATTTTATTACAAGTGTTACATCAATCACTTCTAAGAGATCTGCAAATCCATTACAATGGACAGCATCGGCTTTATGAGCCTCGGATGAGTTGAGAGGGCCTCGAATGGACCTGAGCCTCATCTCTGATGAGGTGCTTCAGGCCGGACTTCATTGCACCCTGTGATAACTTCGGGTATTGTGTTGAGGACCTCGGCCTACTTGTCTTTATTGACGTGTCTAACCTACTGGGTTTCTTTTGACTTATTGACTATTTGCAGCTAGCATCCGGCCCCACGTAGATCAGTTGCTTACGTGGCATCCGAGCTAGGACCTCAGATATGGGGATAACAGTGTACATAACTCTCACATGGAATGAGACCCACCCGTGTAAGTCCCATGGTGTGTCCCATCCCATGTGAGAGTTATGTACACCATTATATACATAAATTATGTACAACAAGAATAATCATTATTTTATATGGATTGATGTCCTTGTTTTCATATTAAGTGGTGTTTTACAGTATTTTCCTATTTGTAATACATCGTGTTAGAATTTGGGTGTGACCCGAATTTCTTATTGAAGTAATTGAAGAATTTTAATTGAAGTGGATGTTAAGAAAAATTCAGTTTGAATTGTTAATGGGGCTCTATGTCAAGTTGAAGTTCTATTTTGGAAGTTTATTGGGAGTTGGAATTTGTTTTGGACTTATTTTTTGATATCCTACTTCATCAACAACTCTACTATGAGGGTTTGAACATCTCCTACATGTTCCCTATAAATATTAGGCCCTTCTATACAATTTTAAAAGTGTAAGAAAATAGATTACTAGAATTATAGGATCAATTGTAATTTTCTCTTTTCTCCATTATTTTTGAGCAAATAAAATCTCTTAATTCCTTTACTATATTTCTTATCTTTATTGTTCTTTTACTTGATCTAATATTTCATTATTTGTCATATAAGTTCAACAATTCATTTCGTTGGTTGATTTCATCAAGTGATATTCAAACAATACATAATTCTTGTATTTTCAACATTGCTAATAGCGATCCGAGTATATTAATATTTCTTCTAACAAGAGATATTTTGGTTGTTTTATAACCCATCAATTTTCTATTCTGCTCATTCACAATTGAAAGCACCTGTCACTATGGATTTTGATTTTTCAAAAGGGTGATCATAAGAAGTTGAACTTCAATACGCTTTTCTGTGTAAATTTCACGGAGTTTGAACAACTTCCCATCATATCTGATAGTTATAAAAAACTTTGTGCTTAAAATTGTGTTTGAACTTGGCTTGTATTACTCGAGTTGAGCCGTAGTCCAGTTTGATTACATCCCTTAAACCTCCAATTTAATCAATACTCACGTGAAGCTACCAGGATAATTGTACAAGAAGCAAATCTCAAAGGCACATAACAGGCTAATGTTGATTCTGAATATGCGGTCTCAGTTCATCTTAAACTTAGAATCGGGCCGAATTGGACCAGCTCACCCCTATATGGCTGGAACGGATGATATTCGATCTAATTAAAACATAAAATCGTGCCTATGTTTGGCTTCCCTTTTTCAAACTCAAATTTATTTTTAATCACACATTTTTTCAATAAAATAAAATAATTTTGCAATTGGATCCTTAACTTTTTCATGCTGTTCAACCCCCCCAAAAAAAAAAAAAATCCCAAAATCTATTTTTAAAAAAATTCTACCAAATTGTACTATATATTATCTTATATGTTCCGTTCCACTAATTAAATTTTGACGCATTTTTAAAATTTTAAAATGGAACAGAGTGTTTCTTGACTTTCCAATTGTGTCCCAGTAAAATTAATATTCCTTGGGTTGATATACAAGAGAGAGACGAACATTGTGCATGTTATAGTAACTCAAGAGTAGCTTGTTTCCAAAACCTTTAATAATTTTCCGACAAACATTACTATTTAATCACAAATAACGCCGCACATGACAGGCTGGTACTACTCTTCGCTGTCCTGTCCCGTGTATTCCCATTACATTTTTTGTGTTCCTTGGCACTTTCAAATGTTCGACTTTACTATTTCATACTTCAACTCCTCCCTGGACCCTACACCACCGGTCCACCGTCCACGTACCACATCGACTTATCATTTGTTTACAACCAACCATCCACATAGAAGTGGCAATGGGCCAGACCGAGCCAGCTAATGCGTATGAGCTCAGCTCGTGCCGGCTAATGCGTATGACCTCGGCTGGTGACGAGACGAGCCGAGCCGAGCTTCTACTTGGCTCGGCCTGTGAGCTCGTGACTTGTGGGTCGAGCCGAGCTTCGGCTAGCAAGTTCGTCCATTTTCCAATTTTTTTTTATTCAGGATAAACCTTTAAAAAAAAAAAAAGATAAACCCACGGGCGAGCGGCTCGTGGGCGATTTGCCACCATTACATCTACATATTGTTATTGTATATATTGAGAGAAAAAAGATTTTATTTTATTTTGAATTTTTAATAATTTATTTGTGAATCATTTGCACTTTTTAGAAATGTTTGGAAGTATGATTGCAATTAGTTCTCTATTTTTCTTGTTGTTTTATTTAAATATGATGGTATATTTGTCATTTTACATTTTTATTGAAAAATTGGATAAAAATTGATAAAAATGACTTTTTCACAATGAAACGTGAAAATAGAGATGAAAATGTAAAAATTTGAAACGTGGGGACATTTTGTACACTAAAAGCCAAGCGTATGGATGTTTGTGCTAAAAAACCTTATTAGAAGATTAGTTAAGATAAATTTCCTAGAATGTTATTATTATTATTATTTATTTAGAATAGTAAATTAGAGCTTCTTACTTTTCATTAAAAGATAATATAATACTATAATATAAATTTGAGAGTTTCTCAATTGGGTTTTTCCATTTGTACCGAAAATGTATGACAACGATTTTGACAACCTCTAACATGCGTGGGGATCCTACATGAATAAAAAATTCCAAAAAAATGTAAACCCTCCCCCTACTATGAGTGTTGGGTCAAAGTGTTTGTCTATCATTTTCGGCAACTCTTCTTAATTATCCCAATTTATTTATTCAGTAAAGAATCGATTAAATATTTAATATTCAATTATCACACACATCATGGCATGCACGTATCGGATTAAAGTATATGACAAAGAAAAGGTCAAATTGAACATCAATCAATACCACAACGTTCACAGTAGATGATTGAGAGAGACATCATCACATGAAATCTAAGCAATACGACTAATTGGTCGTTACTCTGCCTTCCTATAAAAGTGAAATCCACAGTAGAATAGTGTAGTTAGTGAGGATTTACTCATTCAAACAATCCATCAATCACGTAAAGATCTTCCATTCGCAAGTACCAAGAAACCACATTTTTATTTATTTTTATTTTTTTAAGCAAGAAAAGAATATTTATTTTGAATTAACTCACATTCAGAATGGAAGTCTATGCAAACTAAGGACTTTAACATAATACAAGAAGCAAGAGATTGAATTTTCAAATCGACACCTCCACAGATACAATTTTTACACTTTCCTGTGTAATACTAGATACAACTTATAAAAGAACTCGAGAAAGAAACATCAAAAGCAAAATATTCCATAGTGAATAAAATTATAGATTTAGAGAACAATGCCTTACTGGTAATAAACATTAGCGCCCTTTGGGGTTCATGATCTGTGAAAAGACAGCACTTGGTGTCAATCCGTCCGAATCTGTACTAGCAAGGCTCTGACCTCCAATGCTCATGGACATTCCACTGCTTTTCGAATCCGTAACGTTGCCATCAATTCCAGTGGATGCATTTGGATCCTTCTTTCCTTTGCATGTGACGTCAAATGTCCCCTCTTCAATGTCCATTCCTCCGAGACCTTTGCCACTTTCCTCTGCACTCTCCTGAAGCTGTAGAGCAAACTCAAGATTCCACAGCACATCACCCATGGAAGGCCTGTCGGTTCCAACATCGGAAATGCACTTCACTGCCCCCTCAGCAAATTTCTTAAAGCACTCGGGTGCAATCTTCCCCTTAAGGTATGGATCCATAATCTCATCGAGAATGCCCTTCTTATAGCAATGTTGAGCCCACTCAGCCAAGCTAACTTGTTCCTTTGGAAGTGTTGGATTTAAAGCTGGACGAGCACACAAGATCTCGAAAAGTACAACTCCATATGAGTAGACGTCAGATTTCTCAGTCAATTGCTGTCGTCTAAAGTACTCAGGATCCAGATAACCAAAACTACCCTTCACCACTGTGCTAACGTGGGTGTGCTCTAGTGAAGGACCTGTTTTTGACAGTCCAAAATCTGAAACCTTTGCAACCCACTTTTCATCCAAGAGGATATTAGTTGTCTTAACATCACGGTGGATAATAGTGTGTTTGGCACCAGTGTGTAAATAGTGCAAACCTCGAGCAGCACCGATGCAAATCTCAAGCCTCTGCTTCCATGGCAACGGGGGCTTTTGGGTCTTATATAGATGCTCTCGAAGAGTTCCATGAGCCATGTAATCATATACAAGAATCATTTCACAGTTCTCTTCGCAATATCCAATCAGTGAAACAAGGTGACGGTGCCGCAGTTTAGAGAGCATTTCAATCTCAGTTTGGAATTCATGCATTCCCTGTTCAGAGAGTGGGTTCCCACGCTTAATAGCCACTTTTGTGCCACCATCAATCTCTCCTCGAAAAACTTTGCCGAAACCTCCAACCCCTAGGAGGAGAGCCTCATCAAAGTTATTAGTGGCCGTCTTGATCTCAGAAATTGAGAAGTGGCGACAAAGATTTGAGGGGAGAGAGGAGGCATAGCTTCCTGTGGTGTTCGTCTTTGCAGAACCCGAAGAATGAGAGTTTCCATACAAAGATAAAGGAAGCCACCCATCACTGGTGCTAGAATCCTTTTTGTGCTTCCGATGTTGGGATACAAGACACACAAACAAACCAACCAGAAGAATTGCAGCAATTCCACCCCCAACTGCGCCTCCAATGGCTTTTTGGTTCTTTGAATGCCCCTTTCCAGATGATTGGTTATTTAACAAGTCGTCTTGTGGTTGTAGAAGTCGAGTTGGATTTGGACCAGCAAGATTTCCTTTAGTATCATTTATTTTGAAGATTTCTACCCCATTCAAGATAGCATCATAATATTGGGGCTTTGTGCCAGTGCTAGGATGCAGATCGAGCCAAAGTTCTGGGTCAGCCTGCCCAGAAGGAACGGCGACCACATAATCCTTGTAAACTGGAACCCCATTTCTTCCTGCCCAAGCAATTACATCTGCCCGCATCTCTGCAGTCTTATTATTAAGGAAGATACTGAATACTCTTTGGTTTATTTTCGTAATAGCATCTGTTGTCTCACAGAAATGGAGCCTGACAAGGTAGGAGAAACCCGAGTCGATAGGAAAGAGCCAAGTCAAATTGTAATTTATGTTGACGGATGCATTGGGACCCATTGATCTCAGAGTGCTGTATACATCAATTGGGGCAATATAGGTTGGCATTCCTGGAGGATAGCTGACCGTCACATTTGGATCCGTTGTCTCTGTAACACCATTGGCCGCGGTAAATATGTATATTGAATCATCACGCCACGACCTAAAAAGACCTGTATCACTGGATGGTGAAATGTCATTTCCACCCACATTCAGCCTATAAACATTTTCAAGTGCCGTACTATTGTCAATATTGAATCCAATGGATTGACCAACCATAATTACAGTCCCATCCGTACTGTAAATATCAGGATGTGAAACAATCTCAATCCCATTCACAAACGCATAAGAGTTAGAAAGATCCTGGGATGGTATGAAAGTTAGACTTAACAATTCTGACAGGACATTAACAGAGAACTCCTTCATCAAAAAATCATAGTTCAGCGCTTCAGCAGTTTGTGCAGCACTGAAGTTTTTCAAAAGGGTATATGGCCCAGAGGTAACCGCGAAGACACCATTGGAAGCATCTAGCCCATTATAAGACGCAGGATAAAAGTATAAGCGGATAAATTTACGGCCTGGTGCAACAGGGAAAGTATAGTTATACTCAGATCGGAAAATTCGAGCAGTCATATAAGGTACAGAGGGTACAGAGGGTTTCTGGGTGGCAGCAGAGGTGGTCGAAGAGTTTCCGCGAGAAGATGCAAACTTCGATCCAATATCTGATGTCCATTTACGATTATCAGTATCACTAGAATCAGGGGGGCCTCCACAGTTCAATAAAATGTTATCTGTTGGTACATAATCAGCTGCTGATATATAATCAACCACAACGGCCAATAACAGAATACTGGTAATTGATAAAAACCAAGAATTATTGCTGTTCCTCATAGATGATTGATAAAGCCCGGAAAAATACACAAAATTCTGGAAAATTGAAAACAATCAGTTTTGACCTCTAGAAAAAAGCACAAAAACTTGAGCATATATCTACTGTAGAAACTATGATTTGCCAAAAAACAAAAAAAAAATTTAACTAAGTATTTTCAAACATACTTCTACCCAATAATTTAACTCGACTGCAGTTAAATACCAAGGTCTGTAGCATTCAAGAAAGATGAGAATTTTACTACTCTAGAACAGGAAAGCTTCATAGATCTATTAAAACCCAGCTCAAGAAAACAATATTTTAAAGAAGAAAAAGAACTCATAATCCATTGCAGGTTATAGACTTGAGTAAATCAGGAAAAAAAGATAATTACCTCGAAAATTAGCACTTAAAACTCCAAAAAATGAAAATCATTTGTCATCTGCCCACAACCACAATGAATGAAAATTCCAAATGCTAACTTGAATTAGCACAGAAAAACCAAGAAGAAAGCTCACAGAGTTCAAACTCAGATCAGAAGGAGACTAAGTTACACAGAGAAATAAATTTGGAAAAATAAAAAAAAAATGAAGAAGTGGTTAAGCTGATTTTATAATTTATTCTTAAATGATGACAGGGTAAGCTGCATTATTTAATTATTATTCACGATGCATATATAATTCGCAGGAACGCGTGAAAACAGGCAACGGGATGGCAGGTGTGTTTTCTTAAATTTCTTGAAGCTGAGAACCTGGGGTTTTGGTTTATTGTAGCATCCTCAATCATTAGAGTTTGTACTCTCTGTTGTAATGAAGATTTCATCTGCGGTCATTGAAGTTCCAGAAAAATTTCAAATGGATCACTGAATTTTAAAAGTAGATTTAGAAAGTGTTTATAAAAGGTTCAAATAGATTATAAAGAAGTTTGTGTTTAGCTAATGTTTATAAACGATTTATAAATGATCAAATCACTATTTATCTACATATTTTGTGAAATTCTCAAATATTACTCACGTATCCACCGCTCATTTATATTTATTTATAATTTTATACACACTTTCCAAAACAAGTATAATTTTGTGGGTAATATTTATGAATTCTTCAAAATGTGTGGATAAAAAGTAATTGGAGCGTATATACCATTTATAAACAAGAGCCAAACATAGGCTTAGTTTCAAGTTGGATTATTGAACTTTTATTTAATTTCAAATTCCATCACCCTATTATCGATCATTTCTAAAATGGATGAAAATTACTTAACTGAAAACCAATATTGCAATAGATCTTTTACATAATCACCACGCAATATATCCATTTACCATTATATCTAAGAATGACAATGGGGCATGGTGGGATTAGGGCAACCAATACCATTTCCACCCTATCGAGAATTTTAAGGGAGTGATGGAGGACGACTTGACAAGGACAAGGTCGAGTGGTATTAAATAATCACATTAATGTCTCATTTATTTATTTATATATTTTATTAAAATAAGGTTTTAATTGTAAAACATAAAAAAATGGAGTTGATTTCGAGGAATTTATGGCGAAACCATGTTCCTCGTCGCGCTCAGTTTACCATTCAAGGTGGGGATTCTTTGCTCCATTTAGGATAGGAGAACAAGTACATCAATTATGGCATTTGTAACCTAAAGATAATGTCCTAACCTTCTTTTCGCCATTTTTATTTTTAGGTTGTCACATAACAATTATGTGGAACATCGATTATGGTATTATTATTGAATGGAGCCATAAGCAGTTCGGCGATTTTTAACATAGTTTCAAACTAAACGTTTAAAATGATTTGACGAGACCTAAATTAAACCATTTAAAACAACTTTAAAAAAAAATCTGCGGTTAAATGTTACTAGTTTATTAATTATAAAATATCTATTATGACTTTTTGACGGTAAAATAAAATAAATTATTATATAATTAGATAGAAAAATGATATATTGAGCATCGTGCTTAGTTTATACTAAATATCAATGAATTTTGGTATCCAGTTTGATCTAGATTGAATTTTTTGAACATTGACTTTTAATCTTTTTCGGGTCGTTGCACGGACAGGTTTTCAAAACATTGTAAAAACCATGTTTAGGCGTTTGTTTACTTGTTTAATAGTTAAAACTTTCTTTGGGTTAAGATTGTATTTAAGGAGCATGATCATTGTCCATTGGACAAATTTCTCCCAATAATTTAAAGTTTTCATTTCATTTTATTCTTTTAAGTTTTAATTCTTAATTGATCTGGTTTTGTTTCAAACTTCAATAAATCTAGAATATCCAAATTTAATTCAAATTGTTTCATTCATGGCACTAAATCGACAATTTCAAAAAGTCAATTTTGGTTTGGTATTTTTTTGCTTAAAGTTTTATTGTAAACTACACGATTTCTGTAATTTGAGAGACAGATGTAACATAATAGTGAAACTTAAAACCAAACTAAAATGTAATGATCCAAAATAAAATAAATTAAAATTTTATGGTGCAATTGAAATTTCGCTTAAACCTGAATGATCACTGATGAAATTTACGAGAATGGTCACTTTTGCGTGTGGGACCCCAATAGCTGGCATCACGGCGTTAACCGGTGTAGCCAGGTTCAACCCAACCCACGTCTTATGTCTTTTCTTGCTCATTGCCAGCACAATGTCTTAGAAAAATAGTTTCAAGGAATTGACCATTTTCTTAAAACATCTCTTATAATTGTATTTCTGTTCTCTAATGAAGAAATATATTACATTTTTTTGAAAATAAAAAGTCAAATTCATGATTTTTGATGATAACGTCAAGTTAGGTCCTGTTTGACAACTATTATTTGGGTAAAATAAAATTTTAAATAGTGTTTTTTTAGAGAATGTATAATTAAAAAGTATGAAAAAAAAAAATTTAGATTTACATGCAGTAAATGTGTGGTTGAAAATGAGTACGTAGAAAAAAAAGTTGAAATAATGATTGTCAAACAAGAGCTCAAAGTCAATCTTGTTTCTATGTAATAACAATTATGTTATAGGTACATTGTTGTTGATAATTAATTAGACATGACGAGAACCTCTGCTCATTCCTTTTTTAAGTATCTGCATCAAAAATAGCCATGTTTTACACAGACAAAAGGCAGCATTGTGCCTCAAGTATAATCCTGAAGGGGAGAAAAAAAAGTTCTACTCACATTTCGCGGCAATTCCTTACTTGGTTAAACTCAATTTGGAGAGAACTGCAGCCGCTTGATCACCACCTAACAAGAAATATGGATGCCTTAGAGCAGCTGCAGCAGATAAACGCCCCCTTCTCAGGGAACCTCTCTCTGAAATAAGTTTAGTAACCAAATCCCACCCTCTGCCGGAGTCGAGATCGAGAATACTGAGGTCTGGCCTCATCCGAGTTTTCTCCCTCCATCTATTCAAGTCATAACCAACTGCCTTCAATTCTATATTGAAGTTTTTCAGTCCTGCTGTCGACCTTAAGGTTGGTATTGCCATTTGAAGGAGTACAATTCCGGCAGAATACATATCGAAAAGATCGGGACTGTTAAACTGAAATAAGTGGGAAAATCATGTCAGCATTTTGCCAAAATATTTAACATCTTCAAAAATATGCCGTAGATGAGAGTTGATCTAATTGGACGAATGAATAGTTTCTTTTTTATTCATTTACTAGAGAACAATATTAATTTTCCCCGCATCATGATTTTACAAAAGAGTAAAAATGTAAAATGAGCGTATCCAAGAGAGGCTCTATTTGTAAAAAGCATATTTTACAATTTATAAAGCATCTATAAATTTAAAGAGTAAAAATTTTTAAGTACTCCGACGTGATCTTTATATTTAATACTTAATTTTACTATTGAATGTATTTAATTATAGGGAGTGTGTTTGGCTCTCTAAATTTGAAAAGTCAAGCTCACTCTCTATTTTAAAATATTAATTTAAAGAACCTCTTGGAGTATAATTTTTAATTTTTACTCTTTAAAATAAAGAGTATTTTATATTTAAAGAGTCTCTTGGAGATGATCTAAAGTGTTAAAAAGATCGTACCTGCCACAATATTGGGGAAAGAAGGGCAGCAATTGGCTCTGGCGGTGGTTTCGGAGTTTCCTCGGGCATTACATATAGTTCAGGAGGACAATAATCAGGATCGAGCAATCCACGATTTGGAACGTAGTTTTTACCTATTCGAAGGTCAGTGGCTGCCCCAAAGTCTATGAGTTTGATTTTTCCCTTTTTGGTGACTACCAAGTTGGATGGCTTTACATCTCGGTGAACTATGCCCGTGTCATGGATTTTCTTGAGGGAAGTAATAATCTGGCGAATTATTTGTTTGATAATCAATGCATTGCGTTCAATAGAGTCTATCCCTTGCAAGACACGACCAAACATGACAGACTCTAAATTCAAAGGAAATCCACGATCTTTCATGTAATCATCCAAGTCAAGATCACCCTGCAACATGAAGCTTATCTAAAATTAATGCAGACGGCAAACATAAAGAAAACCATTGTAAAAATTCACTTAAAAAGGCATATGTTAACTATGATCGTGGAAGCGGCATTTGTGATTAACAATCATGTGGTGATATCCATAAATTTATATGAACAAACTTGTGGATGATGAAAACATATATTGGCGAATACCAATTTTGAGCTCCACAGAAAATAATTGCAGCATTATAACATCTTAAAGCACGCCAAATATCATCATCTATGTTAAATCCATAAGAGGCGACACCTCCATTTTTAAAAGTAATATTTACATGTCCCAAAAGCAATCTAATTTGTAAATTTCACATATGATTTTGAGGAGAATAAGAATGTTTCGTAATTATACTTCCAACATAAATTGTTCAAATACAAGGTCCATCCCCTTTTTCAGTTTCTCCAGCATATGCATTACAAAAAACCACCGAAAAATACCAGACAGGTTTTCCAAATAAACAAGTGAAATTTATAAGATTTGGGGGTCCATCTTAAAAGGTCAACCTTTTAAGAGGAGTAACCCAAGATCTTTATTAATTGGTCTGTGTTTACATCATTATTCGATGTGGGATTTATATCCCTTAACACGCCCCCGCAAGATGGTGGCTCATTTGAGCAGACCAATCTTGAAAATCCACGTGCTCACTTTTTGGAGTCTTACCGGGATCGAATCGTTCGTTGGAGCATAATAGGCTCTGATACCATATTAAGATTTGGGGGTCCATCTTAAAAGGTCAACCTTTTAAGAGGAGTAGCCCAAGATCTTTATTAATTGGTCTGTGTTTACATCATTATTCGATGTGGAATTTATATCCCTTAACAAAATTGAGAGTGATACTCTTTATGTTAATTAACAGGTTCTACATCGGCGTAGTAGTATATTTGCAAACTAAAGCCATTCTCGTGAAAGTTCTTCGTATCATTGTTCTCGAATAGATAGTTTGACGAACAGATCACTTTATAAATTTTGTTCACTGGAACTCTCTAAAAACAGACGTCAGCAAGTAAATCTTTTGCGAAACTCGAAAATAGCAAGTTCATTAAATTGGCTAATAAAATAAGTACCTCAAATTTCCAGACAAGCCATTTCTCACCCTTCGTATATAGTGTATTGGTTTTATCTGCTATAAATGTTCCAAGAAATTCTGCACATGTCTCAGGGGCTGCTCTAGACAGCCTGTAATTAAACCACTCTTCAAAGTCACCACATTCTACAGCACCTTGAACTCCAATTTTGACCTATACACAAAATAAAAATCAGAAGAAAGCAAAGAGGATTACGGATTTCTTTTTGAAGCTAGCAAACTCGTCCAATAGAAACCAGCAATTCGAACAAATAGAAAAGTATCTATGTAATGCAGATAAACAATCAATACTTTTCAATTTTCCACCTATATATTCTTGAATATCTCAATTATTTAAAAAAAAAAAAAAGTTTTGAGAAAGCTTCTACAATAATTATTCGATACAAATGAATGAACAGCATAAGATATCTCCCGGATACAACCAGCAATTCAAACAAAACGAAAAGGATATATGGAATGGAAGAGAAAGCAATCAATACTTTTCAATCTTAAGTATCCGAAGAATTCAAACTTGAGAGTTGAAGTCATGAATATAAATGATCCAAGTGAAAACACGCACATTTATATTCAACCAAAACAAACAATGATTGTTAGCCATAAATCCGAACTTTTACCTTCTTGAGAATAACCTTTTCTTTAAACCTTTCGTCAATCCTCAAAGCTTTTCGACTTCCTCTTTTCTTTACTGTTTCATTCAAATTGACGTTCTTGGGGACGATTACTCCAGAATAAACAACACCAAATGACCCCTCTCCTAATCTATCTCCAATCAAGAAATCAGTCATTTTCAAACTCCTCCTTCCAATCAAACTATCAAATCCCACCTGCAGAGGTGCCAAAATATATGCATCAATTGCCCCAATCAAAACTCCAGGTCTAGCAGTCAAGTAAATCCAAGTAAAACCAGCAAAAACCAAAACCCCCAACTTCTGCACTTCTGGTAATTCCCCAGTTACTCTCTGTAATTCCTGAAAAACAGGAAACTGGGACAATGATTGGTCCAAATCAATGGACTTTTTCATCAAATTCGCCGAAATGTCATCAAGAAATGCATTGCATTTGATTGAATTTTTCCTCCAACTGGACCAAAAGACTCCTTGTGAGGTGGGTTTTGAGTCTCTTGACGGGGAGAAAAAAATGGGTATAGAATCTTGATGAAAAGTGGTTGCAGTAGGGGAAAGAAGAGAAGCCATGAAGTGAAATCAAGAATCCTGAAACAGACAACCTATGGCGCGAGTTTGTGTTTGCTAAGGAAAGAAAGATGGGCATTTTACGCTCGTCAATCCTAGGTTTATCCATTTGTTTTGGGGTATGTGGAGTGTGAAGAAACAACGATGCAGCAGTATAGGGATTTTTCTACAGTTTGGAACAAAGATTTTTTTTTTTTTAAAAGTCAAAACTTCAGTTTTTTCTTGGAAAGAAAAGGCTCAATTATTTCTGCAAAATCTGTAGTAGGAATATATATATACTTCATCAATTCTCTAAATTTCAACAAAAAAATATGTATTTAATTTAATTTGTATAATTAGATTATTAAGAGGGAGAATCTTCCTTATTAGCTCAAAGCTCTAACCGACTTAGCTAATAGGCCATGTTGGTTGTATTGAACTTGTTATTTTTATAGACTAATCTGGTTTTCCAA